>OZ025291.1:116447059-116485059 GCA_964019185.1 Maratus speculifer
TAGAAAAACTGCTGAAACAGTTAACTTGAGTCGTTCAACAGTTTTCAATATCATTAAACGATATAAAAAGAATCATATGATTCAGGATAAAAGAAGACCTGGCCGACCATCAAAGCTATCCATTGGAATAAAGCGAATTATCGTTCGAAATATTAAAAAAAATCCAAGAAATAGTGCTTTAATAGTTGCTGCTGATTTACAAGCATTATATGGAATAATTGTTAATCCTGACACTATTAGAAGGGTAATTCGATCTGCTGGATATCACGGTAGAGTAGCCAGAAAAAAAAAATTCTTCGTAAGTGAAAAGAATAGAAAACTCAGACTAGCTTTCGCAAAATCCAACATAAATAAGAATTCTCATTACTGGAATAAAGTTATATTTGCTGATGAGAGTAAATTTAATATATTTGGTTCTGACGGTAAAATCTTGGTGTGGAGAAAACCCAGGGAAGAATTTTGCAAACAGAACTTGGTACCAACAGTAAAACATGGTGGAGGAGGAGTTATGGTATGGGGGGTGTATGTCGTCCGCTGGAGTTGGTAATCTTGTTTTTATTGACAGTATAATGGATCAGTACAAGTATATTGATATTTTAAAGCAAAATTTGAAATCTTCAGCACGAAAATTGAACCTTCATAACGATTTTAAATTCTACCAGGACAATGACCCCAAGCACACTGCTCTGAACGTTAGACTCTGGCTGCTATATAACTGTCCTGAAATAATAAAACCACCACCGCAATCTCCAGACTTAAATCCCATAGAGAATATTTGGCAAGAATTGGAATCAAGAATTCGCAAACACACCATTTCTTCAAAACAACAACTAAAATCGGTGCTTCAAGAAGAATGGGGGTAAAATCACTCCAGAAATCACAAAAAAATTAGTCGAATCCATCCCAAAAAGATTAAATCATGTTTTAAAAGTAAAAGGAAATCCAACAAAATATTAAAACCTTTTAAAAAGTAAAATTTTTGGATAAATATTTGATGGAAAAGTAAGTGTCCCATCACTTATGTGAGCCATTTTTTGCTCCGTTCTGAACAATTGTATTCTTACTAAATTAATATTTTAATATTTTGACAAAATGTATGTTATGTAATAATTGTTACTAACTTTAAATATGAAACACACCCAAAAAATGTTTGCACATGTTTGTTTATTTATTTTATTGCAGTTTCTTTTTATAAAGCACAAGTGTCCCATCACTTTTGTGAGACACTGTATACATGTTGATATAATTTTTATTTTAAATAACGGGAAAACAAATAATTAGTAGAATATTAATAAAAAGTCGAAATAAAAATTACTTAATGACATTTTAAATACGTTAATCGCATTTAATGTCTTTGAATGTAACATTCACGATCATCCATTATTGGCATTTAATCTTATAGTTTGGCGATAATTTTTTGGTCGAAGGGATAACCTAGAGATATTAATGGTTTTCATAAGGGAAGAAAATAGTCTTGGAGTATTGGTGTATGTAATTGTAGTTTGTGTAAAAATTCCTATGAATTAATCTTCATGGAATTATTTAACAATATTAATCCGGGGGGGAAAATGAAACTGTGGGCTGAGGTTTACAAATATCAAATAAAATGGATTCGAAATAAAAGATGCTACTTGCTGAGCTGACTCTTGGGTGTCCGATTGGAAAATTTACATGTTAAAAATATAATAAAAAAATATAGTACTTAATTTTTTTTCGGAGATGAAAAATTAAATCAAGTTTAAGACAAAAAACAGTAATTTCTGTAATTTTTCATATAACTTTAAAATGTTTGCATTTGAATGTGAGTCTCCCCGTTCCTTAGGCTCCTGATTGTGAAGTTGGACCGAAATTGTTTTTGTTACGCAGATTGTAGTATATTTTCGATGAAGATTCACAAATAAAATAGATTGATAGATAAAACTCATTTTTTAAAATTTTTAATAAAGAGATTTTTGAAACTCACATCCTTATATATTTTACGAATCATAATTTCTTGAATAAAATAAAGTAAGTTTTGTTACATTAAACATATTCTAAACAAAGTAATGTTTATGTACATGTTTGCCCATTTTTCGCTTCCTACTATATAAAAAATCAACGAAATAAATTTTCAAGGGAAAAAGCAACAGAGAGTGATAACCTGAACCAATCCCTTCAATAAGGTATGAGGTCGAAGTATAATCAATTCATAAAATTGTCCAGTGTTATTTGTCGCACAATTTCTCGTGTACAACAACTGTACAGATAACTCGCTTATACTGCTATCCTAACACCTCCTACAGAATTTCAATGACACAGAGCTTTAGAGTCAACTAGACTATGGAAGAATATGAATTATGAATAGCATAAAGGCATTTCAGAGGTATATAGACATGTCAGAGGCATTTAGGCATTACTGATGATGCGATCGCGAAAAAATATTTACTGTGTTGCTGCAACACCAGATCCCATTGTTGGTTTGATACCATAAGCCAGCAACAGGCAAGAATGTATTATCCATGTACCTATACTTACGTCATTCGTAAAGTAATCTATTATTAAAGAAAATGTTCTCCCACCGATACATTAAATAACACTAATGACAGTGAACCGTTTACCACATGTTTTTTCCCTATTTAGATTTTAGAGTAATTTGTTCCGAGATTAAAGCAGAATTCGTCACAAAAAATAATTTAAAGTATTGTGGCGTAGTGGCAGATGGGCTTGCAATAAATTGTAGAAATTTAATTAAATATTCAAGACTAAATTTTATAAACTCAACAACTATAAAATTTTAATGAGAAAAGACAGTTACAAATGCTCTGACTTTTCAGAGCGGTTGGTTCGCCGGACACCCGGATTTCAAACCCCGATATTGGGTATAGCAGTGGTCTGAGAGAGCAGAGCTCCCTCCAACGTAATCTCGAGAGATCTATCTCTCCACCGTCCGACCAGCAGCCAAAAAACAAACGTCCTTCCCTGGTCAACATTTACAAGGGGGGGGGGGGAGGAAAGACCTCTTTCTCAGACTTCTTCCAATCTGGATCCAGGGGTCAAGGCGTCCTTCTCCCATTCGATATCACAGAGTGCCTCCCCTTGACTGATTTCACAGCCCAAGGAAATCTGTACTTAGCAATAGAAATGCAAGCAAAACACCTGTGTAAGGTGACCTCCACATAAAGCGCGGGAGGCAGTATTGTTCAGGCATGCCACTAAATCCTCGTACACCACTCAGCTGGAGACAACTTGCTCATCCCCTCACTGTCCACATAAAGTTCAATAATTGCGACCACATTCCGATCCTTGAGGACAAAAGGCACACCTGCAGCAGGAAATGTGGAGATATGACAACTCCTTCCCCCTGAAGAGTTTTCCTGGGCTTGACTAGGAAAGCTCCACAAGGATAGCTCGTTCCCTTCAAACACCCTTTGTGAGGCAAGGCAAGGCACATTTAAATATCCTATCACTTAATTTTAACTACCTTTTTCCGAGAACAATTTTCACATAACACCCACCTTGTCTCACTTGGAAACACAATAATAAATAACAATACATAAACACAAATGTTAAACACTGAAATTAAAAATATGCTAGATAATTAATATTTACAACTTCATAGTTTATTTAAAAAGGCTAAGGGATGAGTCGGCTCAGACCATCGGCGTTCCCATTTTCTTTTCCTGGCTTATGCTCTATTCTAAATTTGAACTGTTGTAGGCATAAGGCCCAGCGCAATAGCCTCGCATTAGTTCCCATCATTTTTTTTAGATACGTGAGAGGATCGTGGTCTGTCTGAATCAGGAATTCCTGGCCATCCAGATAATAAGTTAACTTTTTTACTCCAAAAATGATAGCCGCTAACTCTTTCTCTACCGTACAATAATTTTTCTCAGCCTGACGAAATTTCTTGGACAAATAAACTATGGGATGTTCTTCCCCGTTACTCATTTGGGATAACACAATACCGGCCCCAATTTCGCTCGCATCTGATTGGACAATAAATTCCTTTGAATAATCTGGAGCATAGAGTACAGGTTTACTTACTAACTTTCCCTTTAAATTTTCAAACGCGGATTGACAATTTTGCGTCCATTCTATTTTCTCTTTTTTAACCCTCCCCTTTAACGCGTCGGTGAGAGGAGCCGCGATAACAGAATAATTCGGGATGTACCTCCCATAGTACCCCACAATTCCTAAAAATGCTCTAATTTGAGTCTTTGTGCAAGGGGTAGGAAAATCTTTAATTGTTTGTATTTTAGCCTCCCCCGGGGATCTTTTACCCGACCCAATCTCGTGACCTAAGAATTTAGATATCTCAGCGTCCTTTTCAGACTCCTGTGGTTCCTCCGGAATAATCAAATTAACTCGTTCCGGCCTGCGGTAATATGGTTTCATCAGATTTACATGATAAATGGTACTTTTGCCCCTCTTTTCAGGTAAATCAATCAAATAATTTGTATCCGAAATTTTCCCTGTTACAGTTCCCGGCCCCAGCCAATTTACAGCCATTCTATTGGGCTTAGAAGTAGCTAAAACCAACACTTTATCTCCCACATTAAAATTTCTAGACACTGCATTTCTGTCATACCAGACTTTCCTTTTCTCCTGGCATTCGCGCAGTTTCTCGGAAGCCAAATCCTGACATTTTTTAAGTCTGTTGACTAAATCCAAGATGTATTCAACAACCGTTGGATCGGTATCACCAGAATCCATCCAATTCTCAAAAACAATAGTCTGAGGGGTCCTCAGATTCTTCCCTAAAACCAATTCAGAAGGGCTAAACCCTAAACTTTCGTGGGTCACCGTGCGTAACGCAAACAGTGCCGCTGATAGATTCTTCTCCCAATCTTCTCCTGATTCTAAACAAAGCACTTTAAGGACTCTTTTTAATGAAGAATGCCATCTTTCCACCACATGACTCTGCGGGTGACAAACCGAACTATGAGTCACTTTGATTCCAAAGCGTTCAAAAAACTCAGAAGTTAACTCACTGGTGAAGGATTTTCCCAAATCACTCTGGATTTCTTTAGGGAAACCCGTCCTAGAAAATACCAACAACAAGGCATCAATCACACTGACCGACGTGATATCTTCCACCGGTATAGCATCCGGATACCTCGACGCTACACAAATAGCAGTAAGTAAATATCTATTATTCTTATGACTCCTGGGTAATGGACCTACGGCGTCTATATTTATTTTTGAAAACACTTCCGAAATTACAGGCACAATTTTCAAAGGTGCTTTCACTTTATCCCTATTATGACCAACAATCTGACAATCGTGACAGGTTTTAACATATTGTTCAATCTCTTGATAACAGTTCGGCCAAAAATAATGCCTCAAAATTCTGTCTTTAGTCTTTGTGGTTCCCAGGTGTCCTGACACTTCATTATGACAAAGGGCCTTTAAATCCTCCCTAAACTTCTCCGGAACGCACAATTGCATCCTCTCTTCCCCCGACTTACTCACAACTATGCGCACAAGACGGTCCTTTACAATTTTAAATTCTTTTTCCTCGGCAGTTTTTGCTCTTTCCCACAAAGGAATTAACGAAGGACATTTCAGCTGTTCCCTTTTGAATTCATCCCCCGAAATCTTAGCTAATATATTTTCCCCATCAGCCTTCGGTAGAAATTCCCCATCCTCTTCATTTAAAGTGAGAGGTTCAGTTTCGGTTTCGGATTCACCCGGAATTTCGACTTCCATTTGTTTACTCTTTCGACTTTGACTACGCGTAATTACAGCACAAACAGGTATAGGAGATTCCTTATGCTTCTCAATTAATTCTGCGGTTTCATTACCCATTAAATAGAATCCCTGATCTAAATCATCCGGTTTAACAGCTGCCTTAGTGACAATAGTTCCAAATTCACCTTGAATTGTGACTTTAGCCAAAGGTAAACAAAAGCAGGTTTTATCTAAAGGTTGACGTACCCAAGTTACTTCACCTAATAAATCTTCCGGATTTACCCAACTTTTTGCTAGCAAATCGATTCCACTACCACTGTCTCTTAAACAATCCCTTTCAACGCCATTAATTCTCACTTTACTGATATATGGATCAAAACTCTCATTTACTTCTACATTTCCGACTAATCGGCACACTATTTTTTCCTCTCTTTTTCTTAAACTGGGGCAGTCCGGGCGTATATGCCCTTTAACATTGCATTGGAAGCAAACGACTTCCCTAGTTTTCTCAAAGCGTTTATTTTTTTTTCTACCTTAGGTAGTTCCCTATTATTCTGAGGCTCCGGTTTCCTCCGATCTTCCGTCCTTTCCTTAAAATTATTCCCTGTTTTACCCTTTCCAAAAGACCTCCTTTCCCAAGGTTTACTATCCGTTTTTTTTAACGTTTTCTTGACGCTCTCATAATAATCTAGTTTGGTCGCTAATTCAGAAGCTTCGCGAAATTCCTCCCAACTCTCTAGATACCTTTCCTTAATTTCAGGGGGAACCCGTTTTTTCAATTGCTCCGTAAGCATTAATTCCTTCAAAGGTTGAAAATCAGTCACCTTTGCGGACTCTAACCAATTATCTAGATAGCCACGCAACTCATAAACCAGATCAGACCAAAACGCACCCGGTTTTTTCTTTTTTTTTTTGCTCCTCAAATCTTAACCTTAAAGCAACCGTGCTTAGTCTAAACCTAGTCAATAACATACTCTTCATGTGATAATAATCATCTCCCTTATCTGCAGGTTCCTTGACAACTAACTCAGCTATCTCTGCAGGTAACAACGGAATTAATTGCGACACCCATTCTTCCTCCTTAACGTTCTCTTTTGTAGCCTGACGTTCAAAAATCATAAAAAATAAAGTAATATCTAAGATTTTCGGATCAAATTTTGGGACTAAGTCCTTTAACTTAACTTTTCTGGTCCCTTCAGTATTTATGGAAACCGTCGATCCTACACTCGCTGTTTCTACAGCATTAGAAAGCCTTAACCTTTCCAATTCATATTCGCGCTCTTCTTTAGCTAACCTTTGATTTTCTAACCTTTCTTTTTCCCTCTCCTCTTTGGCTTCCCTAGCTAATCTTTCCTTTTCCGCTTCCTTTAATTCCTCTAAAATACGATCTAAGAAAGCTTCCCCAGTTTCCTCATCATATTCCGTCGATTCCGTTATGCCTTTTATAATATCTTTAATCAGGTCTGAATCCGACACATCAACCTCAAATTCTCTGGCTAACAAAATTAAAGTTTGTTTCTTCTGCCTTTTTAACTTATTTAGAAAAGCCATGATAACAATTAACTAACACTCCTATACACAATTCTAACCTTTCAAAAACAAAGAACCTAATCTTTGAGTTATTTCAACATTAAATAAGATTTCCAAAATTTCAATGAGATTTCAATTTAAATATAGTTTCAAAATTAATTATAATTTCAAAATTATTACATTCCATAACTCTTACATATGCTACTCTTTTCACTTTGCCCCAACATAACATACAAAACAAATATCATTACTCCCTACCTTAACTTAATATATATATATATATATATATATATATATATATATATATGAATGATCAAATGTTTCCAAATGAGACAAAAATAAATATAATAACACATATAAATAACACACTAGAGAAATGCATATACAACAAAATGAAACCCTTAAACAAATTTCTACACACAATACACTAACCTATCTCTACCACACCCACATAATCGAACATTCCCAGTTCAAATTAAATTTTAAAAAATTAATTTTTCTAACTTTCTCATTGACCAGTACCTTGCAACACAAAAAGCATTTAAAAGGAACTCACCCCTCTTTTAGGCGACGGAACGGGTGCTCCACCAGGCAATACCAGGCAATCAGTCAGATGAAACTCCGGACGGGTGCTCCACCAGACGAATTCACACTAGGAAACGTTGAACAGGCATACCATTCTGGCGAAAGTCCAATTTCACAAGCGATGAAAATCCAAAAAATTGTCGAACATGCACACGACTCTGGCGAAAGTCCAATTTCACAAGCGATGAAAATCCAAAAAATTGTCGAACATGCACACGACTCTGGCGAAAGTCCAATTCCACAAGCGATGAAAGTCCCAAAAATCAACTGAAGAAACGGGTCCAGAGTTTTTAACTTAACTCTCAGATCCAAACGCGCTGCCACCAATATAATTTATTTAATTTAGTTGTGGCGTAGTGGCAGATGGGCTTGCAATAAATTGTAGAAATCTAATTAAATATTCAGGACTAAATTTTATAAACTCAACAACTATAAAAATTTAATGAGAAATGACAGTTACAAATGCTCTGACTTTTCAGAGCGGTTGGTTCGCCGGACACCCGGACTTCAAACCCCGATATTGGGTATAGCAGTGGTCTGAGAGAGCAGAGCTCCCTCCAACGTAATCTCGAGAGATCTATCTCTCCACCGTCCGACCAGCAGCCAAAAAACAAACGTCCTTCCCTGGTCAACATTTACAAGGGGGGGGGGGAGGAAAGACCTCTTTCTCAGACTTCTTCCAATCTGGATCCAGGGGTCAAGGCGTCCTTCTCCCATTCGATATCACAGAGTGCCTCCCCTTGACTGATTTCACAGCCCAAGGAAATCTGTACTTAGCAATAGAAATGCAAGCAAAACACCTGTGTAAGGTGACCTCCACATAAAGCGCGGGAGGCAGTATTGTTCAGGCATGGCACTAAATCCTCGTACACCACTTAGCTGGAGACAACTTGCTCATCCCCTCACTGTCCACATAAAGTTCAATAATTGCGACCACATTCCGATCCTTGAGGACAAAAGGCACACCTGCAGCAGGAAATGTGGAGATATGACAGTAATAAAACCCTTTTCTAGATTCTGAAAGACGTCACTAGCGATGTCTCAATTTTGTATAACTACCAGTCAATGATAAAAGTCGTAATGGATGATGCAAATGCTTGCCAATATTTCCAATCATTTGTGAATGGCCTATTTAGATACTAAATTTTTTAAGGAATTAAATTAACCTTCTTTAGGTTTACAGACAGTGAATTCATTGTTGTTCATGAAATTGCTCTCTGAATAGCGCAATCATCTTATACTATTGATGTCTACAATTCTTACATCTCTAGGAAATGCCAATGAGTGCGCTACGAAATTTAAAAACTTTACTTTTTAATATGAATGTATCGTCCATTTTTCAACAGACATTTTTAATGCAGAAAAGACACTGTGGATTAAAATCGAAATCTCTTATTATCTAAATATAATAACGTTACTAATTCAGATATATTTTTAAAATATCCAAAAACATTCAAGTTATTTTTCTATTTTTTAAAATTAATTGGATAACTATTAGCTAAACGATTCAGATGCAATCATCCAAATAAAGATTTAAACACTTCAAAGGAAAGTAAATATTGATCTACATTCCGGAAAGTAGTTTTGATCCTTGGAATAGGCTTAAAGTTCCGTGATTAACAAATCTCAAGTATACTGGCATTATCTTTTATTACACGTTGAATATTTCATCTTTTTCCAATAAAAACATACGGTGAGGATATTTTTATTTTTATTTTTAGTTATTAGTTTTACACTTTACATTTAGATAAAGTATTACACGCGCACTAAATCAAGGAAAAATTATCAGTGTATAAAAAATTAAGGAAGAAAACAATTTACGTAAAACACAACGTTTATTTTCCCTTCTATCAGATAAATGAAGTATAGAAATATACGTTTTATCATCATATACATCCACGATAAGCTTCTACAAACTGGAATTAGGACCAAAACTTTACACCTCCTTCAAAATTTGCGATAAGACTTATTGATATTAAAGGGAAATAAAAAAGAAAAAGAAAAAACGCTGACAAACAAGATTATCTGGAAACACATCCACCCAGATTTAACACCCAGCTGTTCGGTTCACGGTTATCTTCCAGAACTGTTATGAGAGTGGGTGAATAAAGTCCAAGAATATGATTTATCAGCAAGGAAGTTGCGAAAGCTAACTACATCTCTGGGTAGTTGAAAGTCAAGTTTATCAGCAAACAGCTTGATGCATCAATTGCAAAGAATACATGTAACAGACACTATCTATTACCAGTCCTCTGTGAAAACAAAAAAGCAAAATAAAGGAGTATACAAAATAAATTAATTTTTTTAAGCAACAAATGGGCTTTTACGTTACTTTTCTTATCAAGGTTTTAAGATGAAAGGCTGCTATATGAAGCAATGCTAGTATCAAAACTGTAAGATCAGGTTTAAAATGCTGATGAAGTTACTCCTTGTCCTTATATGGGTCGTATGTTGTATGAAGAAATGTAGAGATTAGTCACAGAGAATTACGCAATAAATGAAAATTACTTCAGGCATCATACAATCAACAGAAGATTTCTAAGATTTAGCATATCAGACAAATTATGGCTAGAAAGACTAAATTTCATCACATGAATCAGAAGAACAGATTTAGATCTACGGTCAATAATCTCGCTTTTTACAAACATGGAAGTTTCAGAATTGAAGTCATTGTGCTTGATACTGCGTGCATTACATAATGCAATAGAGTATAACTCTTTCTGATTTTCTAACGTTCATTGAAAATTTTATATGCTTCCTTATTGAAAGATAATTTAGAAACAATTCTTACAATGGTTGTATGGTCAGATTAAGCTGACGCCTTGTTCCAATTTTTTGTTTCTTTTAAGGCCACCATTTTGCCTAATGATTATAACGAAAGGCACATTAGTTAAAATATATTGTTATATTTCACGAATTCCAAACCAGTACAAGCACGTGAAGTAATTGTTGTGCAGCTGAATTAATTTCAAGCATTGAATTCCAGTGCATGAACAAAATATGACATCATCTCAATCAAGAAATATGACATTTTCTTTCTCTCTTTTCTAATTTCAATGTAAAAGAATCCCAAAATTTCAATGTAAAATATTAGTAAAAAAAAAAAAAAATCGCATAATCATCACTTTAAATGATGACATATCTTAATTTTACAAACAACCGATATGCAGAGGGAACATAGACAACTACGGCTTATTTTTCCTGCTGCTATTTCTCACAATCATTTTAGACATGCACCAAGTCCGAAACTGCTTTTCAATGAAAAATAATTGTCTTCAATTATTCGACCATATGCAGATTTTTTTTCACACTAGCTACTTAAGAAGAACAATGGAAATAGATTGAGATGTTTAGAAAGCGCGATGAACTCACAAGGTGTCGAAAAAAAATATTTTCAATGTTATTTCAAGTTAAGATGTCATAAAGTAGATTGCGTTATACCATATACAGAGTATTCTATGGAGATTGCATAAATCATACAGAGACAAAATCTTCAGTTTGAAAATACAAAAAATTGTAGTTTCTGAAAAAAATGCAAACAAAAAAGCTTCACGTCACACCTGATGGACATAAAATATGCCTGATTTGTTTATCTGTTGTATAGGATGTAATGACGAAAGGACCTCTAGAGACACGCTATGCCAAAATAAGAGTTAAGAACAAAACACGCAAATGTCTTCAAAAATTAAAACTTATCATTAAAATAAATAAATAAAAAAATAAACTTAACAATAAATGTTATCTTATGGTATGCCTATCTTTATATAGTCATACAAGTGAAAAAAACAAAACCGTCAATTGCGAAAAAAATATGCGTAAAATTGTAGGATTAAGATGTTAAAATAATTTTATATCAAAATAAAATCCCGCATATTTTTAAAAAGTAAAGAGTTCCGTGGGGAGTTTCCCCAATAAAGTTTGTTCATGTAGGTGATAATGAATTAAATTCTGTAGTCAGTTTAAAAAATAATAAAAACTAAGAAGCTCAAGGTGACATTGAGGAAACTAAAACAAAGGATATAGTAATTCTCGAATGCCCAATTCCCAATCAAGTCAGCAGAACATCAGTTTTCCTTGAATAATTCGCATGCCAAATTGTAATTATGAGTTTAATAGCGGTCTAACTTATTATTGCATTCAATATCCATACTTTTTTGCTATTTACCTTAGATAGAACATTTTATTAGGTATTTAACATCTGTAAATGAAGTCCAATGTATAATGGGTTAAGAGTTCGTTAGCCACTTCATCCGCTTTCTCATTTTCTGGAACACCCATTTATTCTGGTATTCAGCAAAAGAATATATCATAACCACTTTTGTTTACGAAATTTTGCCAATAACTGTGAAAGTTTTCTAGCTGGTCCTGTCATGTTTAGAGTTTAACTATTGAATCTCTAACAGGAGCAGTCAGAGAAATAAATGCTTGCAAATGGTCATTGTTAATGCAGGTCATTTGAAACTCAGAAATTCCAAAATGGACAAACTTTTGGAGAGCAGATTCTAAGACGAATTGCATATGCTCGTATTAGTTTGTGTTTTCAATATGATTACAATTACTGAACAGGCATAAGTTATTGTCAGAAATGAATGTTTCAATCAAAACACTGAATTGATTAGAATCCCGATTGTCCCACATTTGGTTGCATCCATTAAAATCTCCAACAATTATTTAAGGGTGTATTCGAGAAAACGCTTTTCCTCCTTCAACAGCTCGAAATTTTCTGATACATTTTCAAACACATTTTTAAAAATAGAAACATGAAACTTGCTGAGGGGATTTTTGAAGATACGTATAAGGTGCCGTGTGATGTCATTTTACACTCAATTCATTAGAATTTGATTTATAAATTATCTTATCAGTATGATCCTTTTCGGTTCAAAATGCCGTTTTTGATTGCTTTTTTTTTTTTTTTTTTTTTTTTTTTTTCAATATTTTCTGCATTTATCAAAGAATTGTCAATTATGTACCTTGTGTACTTTCTAAATAAGACAATTTGCCAGTTTGAAGTATATGAGAGCAAAAATGAATATAAAAATAAATCGGAAACTAAGCAGTTTGAATCGAAATACACCATCAAGGAGAAGGAAGTTGGAAGGAGATAATTAAGATTCAGCCACGGAATAGATTTGGAAGTACGTAGAGGATAAATATTATTACCAGGGTTGGAAAAAAACATGTTTTTTATTAAAAAAAACAAAAAACATGTTTTTTTTTGTTTAAAACATGTTTTAAACGTTTAAAACGTTTTTTTCTCACACAGCACAATTTTGATTAAAGTGAACAAAAATTATTAAATATAAAGAATGGAAATATTTTCAAATGGCAGTAAGGAAGAAAAAAATTATATAACAAATACCAAACATTAATTAGAAATTTTATTTTTATTCTAAACTAAAACATTTAATTGTTCAGTTCTTTAAAAATGGTAACAAGTTTGTCAATACCCTTACAACAGCCTTATCAACACCCAAACGATTTCTGGTTTTGCTTTGCACAAAACCAAAAGTAGAGAAAACTCTTTCTAATCCAGCAGTAGAACATACAGCTGTGTGTAACTGTTTTATGATATTCATAGCATTTTTATCAATGTGTTTTTCAAGGTTTAACCTCTGTTATTTCCACTTTATTTGATTCTCCAATGTCAAATTTATGATTGGCAACTGCATCAAACATATAATCAGAGAATGGAACTGACGTAGCTTTATATTTATAATTATTGGAAATAGTTCTGGACATAATTTGGCAGCAAGGTACATGCCTTTTTCAGTCTCATCAATTGCAAGTGATTCTCCTTTAAAGCGTAATGAAATATGTAAAAAATATGTAATAAATGTGTAAAAAAATATGAAGTACGTAAAAAATTAGTTAAGAAATAAATATTTTTTAAACATGTCCATTTTTTATTATTAAATTATTATTATTATTTTGAGAACATATTCAAACTGAAAATCAAAGTAGATAAATTGGTTGGTAGGTAGCATACTTTTATAACTCTGAGGACAAATTTAAACAATTAGAATTTAAAACAAACTGAAAGTAGATAAGTTTTTTTTTTTTTTTTTTTTTTTTTCATTTCAGTTTATTTTTATAAATGAATTATTAAAAAGGAAATACTATTAAAAGAAATTTAAATTAATGTTGAATTTTTTAAACTGAAGTCATTATAATTTTAATAAAGAAAGAGAAAAAAAAAAAACAATAAAAAATCTTTTTTGACTACTAAACAAATATCTATAAAATATTATATCTATTGATGGGAGAAAGTATTATTTATAGTATATTAAGAAGGCATTTAGCCCAGATTTTTTACTCAATATTATGCTCTCTGTGAATTTATTCACTAAAAAGGAGAAATAGATCTCTCAAAATATACAAATAAATACTTAAAGTGTTGTAAAAATAGATATTATTTAATTATTATTTACCTTAGATCTTTTGGATGCCCTCGCATCCATTTTCAAAGGAGTATAAAAGAAGATAATTCATTAGAAATGGAAAACGTAAAAACAAAACAAAAACAGTCCGCGTGTACAGACAAAGTCACAATGAATTCATCAAAACACCAAGGATATTGTACCAGAGTGTCGAATATTATAAGAAATGACGTCATTAGGAACAGTATCATTGTTAAGCAAAATTTCGAGGGATTCACGGATAGTTGAAGAGTAATGATTTGATGTTGAAAAGATTATTTTAGCTTTGTAGAAATTTATCAAAATATTTTCTTTTCGTTGCATTCTAGATAAGGCTGTACTAGGCTTGTTGTATTGTATATCCGAAAAATGCTCTTTCAGTCTTACTTTTAATCTTCGAAAATTAATATATTATAGAACTTTGATATATAAAAAATCATAATTGAGATATTTAAAAAAATAAATTATGTATTTCCAATTTTAGAGGAAATAAATTTACTTTAAATACTTAATTAAAATTAAAAAAACCAATTTATAATTTTAATAAAATTTGAATGTCTTTAGTACATACAGCTAATTAGAAATTTTTAATACAATTTTATTTCGTAAATTTTAATTTGTGACATTATTAGCAATATTCATGTTTTAAACATTGTTTTAAATGTAATGTTTTAAACGCGTTTTAAACAGCTGTTTTAAACGAAATGTTTTAAACATAACAACCCTGATTATTACTAGTCATTTTATTTGTGCATGGACGGCAACATCTCGTAAGTGTGATTTTTAAAGAGTATGAGTATAGGATAAACTGTGAGATTACGAAAAGAGCCACATCAACAGTGACTATTCCGTTACTTATAAAATCATTTCAGTGGGTTACATAGATGCGTAGCTGTGTAATTTAGTCTTTTCATTGGGTGTTAGATGGGTTTCTTGTAAAACTAAACACAGTAAATAGTAGTCGTGGTGGTGGTCGTATCATGAATTTCATCATATTTGTTCTGGCAATTTCAAGAGAGATTATTGATCAAGTTGTGCTCTTCTTTTTTCTTACATAAATGAATCTATGTCATTTTGCTCGTAGATAATAGACTTGTAACGATCTCGATCAGTATAAAGCGAGTTACTACCTGAGAGTAACTGGCTTGGCCTTTTGCTCAACGGTTAAAGCACTCGCTTCCTGATCAGAGGTTCTCAGATCAAACCCAACCGGCGCCAATCTCCTTCATTGGTGACCCTGGACACGCACGCAACTCTCTCTCATCATCAACTTCCAGCGCACAACAATCAACTCACCTCATCATCAACAGATGGCAGCACCAAAAAACAATCTCTCCCAACGCAAAGCCTGTCCTCGCATCACAATATGCGTACGACAGCATTCATTCACGAGTGCATATCGCTCGTCAGACGTCAGTAATACGTCTTTCTCACTGGGGGCATACTCTGTAACGATCTCGATCAGTATAAAGCGAGTTACTACCTGAGAGTAACTGGCTTGGCCTTTTGGTCAACGGTTAAAGCACTCGCTTCCTGATCAGAGGTTCTCAGATCAAACCCAACCGGCGCCAATCTCCTTCAGACTCATTAATCTCCTTCATTCTCATCTAAATTCGAATCAGTGTGAATATGTACAGTTTCTTCTTCCATAAACGGCCCCTCTGCTATTTCTCTCCCTTTTTTGAACTCGATCAGAATTGAATACTTTATTTTTTAGGTGCGTTCGTAATTATGTAAATACGTAGCACCTATAGTCAGTCTGTCCGTCCCTCTGTCTGTCCGCCCGCATATAATAGAGCCAAAACTACCCAACCAAATCGTTTGAGATTTAAAATGTATTATTGTTGTATAATTTTGACGAGTCAATTTAAATTTTATGAAAATTGGATGTATAGTTTAATTACAGGGACAATCAAAAGTTTTCCATCAAATTACGGTCAAGAGGAAAAAAATAGTTTCAAGTACACTCTTAGGAATATAATAGAATTGACATGAATCTATGAAGTAGATACTGTAATATATATTCTGTACAATCTGTGATACAAAGAAAATTTATTATTAATTTAGAGGACTACTCAAAAGTATTCCACTGCATTATGGTATATGGGAAAATATTGTTTGGGGCGTGTTTTAATTATATTAAACTATTTCATAATTTATGACATTGATATAAGTTACTGTGATTTATTACAAGTTACTTCTTGTATAATAGAAAGCAGGTAGTATTTACAGGAACACACAAAAGATTTCGACCACTATACTGTTTCCGAAGTACTATATACTATAACAGCAAGATCTGAATATTTTTAATTTTTGTTGAAGTACGAACACACCTCATTTGCTACTCTTCACGTGCAATTTCCAACTTATTTTCATTTTAGAATGATTCTTATATAACGTAGTAAGACATGGTAATTCTTAGAAGACTGTGCTTTTACGAACTAGATCGGTGATTAGTTTAGTTTTTAAAGACATTTTGAGACTTGCTTTTAACCCATTAACGCCCAGCGTCCTTTTTTGAGGACGGTTACAAAAACAGCAGGAAAGCGGTTTTCCCACCAGTAAAGAG
The DNA here is from genome assembly GCA_964019185.1 of Maratus speculifer. Lineage (NCBI taxonomy): Eukaryota > Metazoa > Arthropoda > Arachnida > Araneae > Salticidae > Maratus > Maratus speculifer. Next base: position 116,463,830 of record OZ025291.1, read on the forward strand.
AAAGATAAATATATACCTTATTTCACGAGACAGAATCCTCAATAAATTTAGATAAAAGTTAATTTGCTTTTAAAAGTGGTGGGAAATACAAAATTTAAATTTTAGCGAAGAAAATAATTCAGGCGTTAATGGGTTAAGGAGAGGAAGTTTGCGAAAAAGTTGTTTTTTGAAGCGAGAGTTTATGATGATTTTTTAGGGGAGTAGAGTGTCACTATTTAAAATAAATAAAAACACATTTTGCGGTAATCCCATTAATAATTAGTTTAAAGGTTAATTATTTTCGCTATTTTTTTAAATTAATTATTGGGGATTAGAACTTTTTAATTTATTTGAAAATGTCTGGTGAGCAGTAGTCATACTGTGTTTACTCACGTAATAGTCACACCCCATCTTCGGGCAAAAAAAAAAAAAAAAAAAAAAAATGTCAATAGTAGTCACATCCCCGTTTTGAAGCAGAAAAATCGTCACAACATTGCCTTCGCATAAAAGTCGCAGACCTGGGAAATAGAAAATTATCAGTTGTACTCTTTTCAGAACTACACTATAAAAAATTTGACACTTTTGCTGCATCATCCTCACCCTCATCACTCCTCTGCTTTTATAGAATATCGCTCTTTTGATCCATGAGAATGCTCCATGATAGGCTGAAGTAATCGTTTTCTATAAAAGCGGTGGAGTGACGATGCAGCAAAAGGGTCAAATTTTTTACAGTGTAGTACTCATAATATATTCATCTGTTCTGTCACTTGATGGATATTACAAAGATGGACTTTCATAACAAACGATAAAATTATAAAAAGTTTTAGGAAGACATCTCCAACACTTTGGGTGGAAACGAAGATGACATTTTATGAAATGGCGCAATGACGGAAATTCTTCACCAAATCACATTACAATAGTGATACTGATAGCTTTAGTAAAAGTGATTTATTGTGAGAATTTTTTGTCAAAAATTTTACAAAGTTTATTTGCTGGTTTTATGACTATAAAAATATTATCATAAAAATGATATTTTATAAACAGCACATAACCTGGAACCATTTAGTAAGTTACTAATTTTATTACTATTATTATTACTGCCTATTTTTTTTTTCCCACCAGAAATGTTTATCAATAGAATGTACAATATTGTGTAGTAGATTTTCCCCGCATAATAGTCGCACCTAGAATACAGAACTATGAAAAAAGAGAAACAGGCATTTCCTTAAGATAGTGAAGCTCCAACTGTAAGCGCTTTCTCAAGGAGTTTATCATCACCGCAGCAAACTATCTCCAATAAATTTATGCAACTTCTTTTTCCTTACTTAAATGCTTCATTAATGAAAAATTTCAATCAAAAATAGTGTCAAAACTAGTATTTATTTTTACTGGTTGAAGTTTACTTTGGTGGTAGTAGTTCTGCCATACTGTAACAACCAAAATAACCTCCTGTCAGTGCCTTAGAGAAGATTATAATACCTAGCCAAACTGACACCAATAGAAAGAATTGGAAAATTTAAGCATATTTGTGACAGAAATTTTTTCAAATCAAAAGAGCGTTTAAATTAAACGGGATTTTCTATTAATTTTTATTGGTGGAAGTTTTCACCGGAATCAAAAATTGTTGATCCGATTAAAAAAAAAAAAAAAAAAAAAAAAAAAAAAAAAAAAAAAAAAACAGCCGTCATTTTGTGACAATTTCTTCAGTTACTTCACTTGTAACTGCTAGAAAATACACCTCCTCTTCTTTTTCAGAACTCCATTACCTAGACTTCAACAATGAAAATCGGCAAAACACAGGGTGTCCAATAAATGATTGACCCATTTTGAATGTAAATACAAAAAAACGGTTTTGGGATAAAAATTTGCGGTTTGTTGCATTGTTATCAGAAAGTCAGTAAATTTTTAGATAGGCACTTTCTTAAAATAGTTTAAATTTCGGCCAACAGATGGCGGCGGCAACAGGCTGTCGAAATTCAAACATTACTCTAGTTTTCATACGCATGAGTTTTTTGGTAATTTTCGCAGAGTCAAATCTCTGACAACATGTTGAATTGACTCCACTCATCTGCAGAAATAAAGTTTGTTGGATGAAAAGAGATTTATAATAATATTTATGATTGAATAATATCTATTATACTTAATAAAAACCAACAAAACATACTTTTTAATAAGCATTAACTTTTCACACATGTACCATAAATAAATTGTATTCAAATAATGTTTTCGTAATCGGTTAACTGATTCTCTTCCTACGTACAATAAATTGAAAATGTGGGATAAACACTGCTTTTTTAAGTTAAAAAAATCTTAATAATTAATCTGAACATCTATTCCATTAAATAGTGTGAAAATGTATTTAAAAATTAGAAGTGTTAAAAAGCTTAAGTGAGGGATCAAGCAAACTCTTCTTTCCCACGTCATGCAGTGAAATCAGTTAAGTGATTAAAACAGTGAAACAGAAATAGTGTCGGGACAAGTTCCCTGTCTAAAAATATCCCTGTCGGCTTGGCCTATAGGCGGAGGTAGATTTCGAAGAGTGCTCATTTCAACATAAAAAAATAAAGTATTATTAGAGATGAACCCAGTTTAATAACTTCATTTGGCCGCTTATGAAAAATTCTTAATTTCATTTTTCTACAAGAACTGGTTTTATCAGAATCATCTTAAGCGAAATTCAGCTCAAATGCCAATTTTAACAACATATTTTGAAATATATTCTGAATTTATTAAAAAATCAACCAAAACAGTACATTATATAGTTCCTAAATAACAAAAAATTGTCAATTGAATGCGTTTGAGAGCAAAATTGAATTTAAAAATGAGTCATAAAATAACCAATTTGTTATTTGAATAAATCCTCTATTCTTTAAACATGATAGCTTCGGAAATTTTTGTGCGAAATGCCCACTTTGACACCATTTTTAAAAATATATTCTATTTTTATCAAAAAACTGGCCAATGCCTCACATTATATAGTTCCTAAATAAGAGGATCTGTAAATTGGATGCGTTTGAGAGCGAAAATGGATTTAAAAACGAGTCAGAAAGAACGCAATTTGTTATTTGAATACTTCCTTAAGGACTCCCTTAAAGACTTCTCGATGACTTCTGGAAATTCTGTTCAAAATACTCTTTTTTGGTAGTCTTTTTTGAAATATATTCTGTCTTTATCAAAAAACTGACTAATGCGTCGCATGATATAGTTCCTAAGTAAGAGGATCTATAAATTGGATGCATTTGAGAGCAAAAATGAATTTAAAAACGAGTCAGAAAAAAACGCAATTTCTTATGTGAATACTTCCTTAAATTTTCAGTCTCGATGACTTAGGGGAATTCTGTTCAAAATACCCTTTTTAGTAGTCTTTTTTGAAATATATTCTGTCTTTATTAAAAAAATGACCATTGCGTCACTTTATGCAGTTTCTAAATAAGAGGATCTACTATTTGGATGCGTTTAAAATCAAAAATGAATTTGAAAATGAGTCAGAATATCAGTTTGGATTTGAGATTTTTTCTCCAACTCCTATTTTTAATTTATTTTTGCTATACGAATTGGTCCTATCAAAAACTTGTCAATATAAAAGTTGTAGAAATTATTAAGCAGATGTAAAATCAATTTAATTAGATTTGATAGCTTAAAAATTGACGGAGTTATGCATTTTTTTCTTTCTTCACCTCCCCGCTTTTTCTTTTCGTTTTTAATTTTTTTCATCGGTAAAAATTGGTCCTATCAAAAACTTGTAACTACAAAAGTTTTAGATAATTTTGAGAACATTTATAAAAAATTTAGCTGGACTTAATATCTTGAGAATTGACGAAGTCATGAATTTTTTTCTCTCCAAAACCCTGTTTTTTTCGTCTTTTGAACCCATTTCTAAATTTATCAAAAATCTGTCACACTTAAACTTTTGGCCCATTTTTAAGAAGTAATACAAACTTTAAACCGATTCGATATCTATTTTATTTAAGAAGTTATGGCGTTTTTTCGATTTTCACAAAAACCCTCATTATTTCCACCCCCTTGGACCGATTTTGCCCATTAATGAATTTAGCTGAGATTTTATACCCCTTGATTTTATGTATCAGTTTGGAAGAGATTGGAGCAAAACTATAGAAGTTATCGTGTCCTTAAGAAAGTGAGATATATATATAGAGAGATAGATAGATAGATAGATAGATAAACTTTTTTACTGATGGTAGTTTTGGGGTCTAGGGGTCATGATCGACGTAAATCTGCAAAATTTTTTCAGAAATTCCAAAATTGGTGCGAATGCAATAGGTAGTATTTCATACGAAATCTACCTAAAAACCAGGCAGTACAGTGACTTATAAATCGGCACATAAAAATATAATAAACCCTAGAATGAAGGAATCCGTTTATAACAAATCTTTTTTAAATGTAAAAAAAATATTGATTTCGATGGAGAAAGTAAAATACAAAACCAGCTGTTAAGACGGAAACTTGCCTAAAACGAAATATTGCTCATTTTTCCAAAAACCGAATTTATCCCTACATTTTATTCATATTTTGACATTTAATATTATTTAAAAAAAGATTCTAAAAACTTTTTGAAAATTATATATGAAAAACACTAATGTTCCAGTAATTTGGTAATATTTATATTTATACAATTGAACTAAAATAAGCAGAACTATGATGATTCTATGGTGATTCAAGATCTATTATGCTTTCTGTAATGAAATGTTAAATGTCAAAATATGAATACAACTTAGGGATGAATTAGGTTCACGGATAAATGAAAAATATTTCGTTTTAGACAGATTTACGTCTTAGCAGGTAGTTTCGTATATTACTTTCTCCGTCGTGATCAATAATGTTTTATGTTTAAGACAGGATTTCTTATAGACGAAATATAGACGAGCCTTTATTCTAAGGTTTAATACATTTTTATGTGCGAATTTATAAGTCACTGTTCCGCTTTTATTTTAGACAGGGAACTTGCCACTACCTATTTGTTTTAACTAGGTTTCTTTACACGACGAACAGGCAAGAAGAGTTTGCTTGATTCATCTCTTAAAGTTTTTTGACATCACTATTTCTTTTAAATACAATTTCATATTATTTTATGGAAGAATTGTTTAGATTAAATATTAAGATTGTTTTAACATAAAAAAAAGCGGTGTTTCTCACATACTTTCCATTTATTGCGTGTAAAAAGAGAATCAGTTAACCGGTTGCAAAAACATTTTTTAATGCATTTTACTTACAGTAAATGTGTGAAAAGTCAATGCTTATTAAAATGCATGTTATTAAAAAGTATGTCTTTATTAAGGAAAGTAGACACTATTCAATCATAAATATTATTTTTAATATATTTCTCTCCAACAAACTCTATTTCTGTAGTTGAGTGGAGATTTCACATGTCGACTGAGATTCGACTCTGCGAAATGCGCCGAAATGCTCATGCATACAAGAACCAGAGTAATGTCTGAATTTCGACAGCCTGTTTCCGCCGCCAGCTCCATCTGTTGGCCGAAATTTGAACTGTTTTAAGAAAGTACATAGGTAAAAATTTATTGACTTTCTGACAACAATGCAACAAACCGCACATTTTTGTCTCAAACCATTTTTTTGTTATTTACATTCAAAATGGGTCAGTCATTTACTGGACACCCTGTAAGTATTAGTATAACGCGAGTAAACACGATAGTTTTTGGATTACAGTGCCAATGAATTAGAATTACAGACCGGTTTCAAATTATCGTTCAAAATTATTTTGAATAATAACACATTCTGATTTAAAAGGATTAATTCAAGCTTCTTTCATCACAAATTCATCTACCAATATGTAAGAATTCCCGTTGGGGACATTTTGATATGCTATCTATTATTTAACTATAGAAAAAAAATGCATTGAAGATACTGAAAAGTGCAAGCAATAAGAGACAGTTATCGCCGTCCAATCACTTCGCTACGAATTACGGCGTTCTATTACGAAACAGCACACACGATAAATGAAATTTTATCGACAACATGCTTATTTTGCTTGCGTAGAAACCGATATATCTCGCATTTATCTTCAGCAGCCTTTACATAACCCTCTGTCACACACGCTCAAATAGCTGCAACAGGTCAACGGATGACGATAAACGAACCCTAGCGGAAAACAAAGGAAAGAGAAGGGAAGATAGAAACACCTATCTGAAAATAATTATTTAAAAATCTTAATTGCTGAAAATATTCTGAAATGTTACTGAAAAACGAGTTTTAAGATGCACATGCTTGGGTTTGGCTAAATTTAAATGATACGCGAAGGTCAGATAATTGCATGATTTTTCACAGAATAACTCGTTCAAATTCAGTAATTTATCATGCATGAATCAAACTTTTTTTTTTTTTTTTTTTTTTTTTTTTTTTTTTTTTTTGTAGGATTTAAAACATAATCCGAAGCATTTAGTATATTTAAAGTGTTACACATAAATTTCGAAAAACCGATTTTTTTTTCTCAAGTTGTAAGTTGCAATTTTGAAGCCTATAAACTGAAGAGGGACAACTTTATCATGCTGGAGTCGTTTAAGAGTTCCAAATATCTTTATAGAATTCTAAATTAAATTTCTTCTGTATATAATAATATAATTTTAATGTGGATTTGTTTTAAATGTTTCTATGCGAGAGAAGAAGGTGAATATTAACTTCATTCACTACAGGCAAAGTTGATATAAGGTATTAATTTTCATGTGGGAATAAATACATTTGATAACCCCCCTCCCCCCCCAAAAAAAAACTAAATATTTAAAATATTATAAAGGATAGATGATTTTGCGAAATGAAAAATAATTATGCAGATTAAATGCGAATGTAGTGTTATTTTTCATAAATTTCTTACTTATATTACATATTATATGATGTATGCAATTTAAAAATTAATTCTGTAAGTCTAATATTGCAGTATACGTTATGGGCCCCAATAGCGGTTATGCTAGCGACCAGCGCGACATACCTCTTGGGGACATGTGCCGCAAAAAGGTTTTAGAATCCTTGTTTATCCCCACCAGTAAAATTTTACTATAAAATTTGACTTATTTAATCGGAATATTTACTCAATTTAACGAAACACAAATTTCTGTTTTTGAAAATCGGTGACAAAACATTAAAATTTAAGTAAAAAAACTTCGTCACGAGGGAGTTAAGCCTGCCTTGATCTTTTAGATTTGCAATAAACTGTTTAAAACAAAATTCATGCTTGAAAATTATTTTAAAAACAAACAAAATTGACTGTAAAAACAATAAAAACTGAGTACAATGCGAAACCATATTCAAACAAATTGCACTAATTACACATATTGGATTTACCTCTTTTTCTTTCTTCCTTTCTTTCTATTTCTCCCCCCCCCCCCCTATTCGACGACATAAAAAATAAAAATGCACGATGTTTAGAATTTTATTTATTTTATTTTATTTTATGAAGTAAAAGTGAGATTTGATCGTTTGTTCTTTATAATACAGTAGATAGATACTGTATAAAACAAATTTAAATTCTGCCTGGTCAACTTGTGGATAATGTATTCACATTAAGCGATGCCTTTCGCATCAATTTCAAAAAGTGAGAGAGAGAAAAAACGAAAATGTCCTCCAGGCTCCAGTTGATTTTTACTGTAAAACTGTCTTCACCTTTAAAGCAATGAAGTTGCCGCAAAGCAGATGACTGGCAGACATGTCTGTCTTATTAAAGGGATACAACCATGCTACCTCATCAATTATAGGTGATTTATTGTAAACTAGCTAAATTGTCCGGATTTTTAAGAATGTTTGTTTTGAATAACAAACGATTGTATGTTAACTTGCGTAATTTTCACTTTTTTTTTTTTTTTTTTTCAATTGAGACGACAAATTACCTACCTACTTAGTAAACATAATTTATGATCTGGATTGAGACCGAGATAAACAAAAAAAAAAAAAAAAAAAAACTTTTGATGATAAATTGTTTTCGAATATTTTGCTATTTAAATAATATTTTTATGATGAAAAAAAATGGCAAGTACAAAAATTCTATGAACTTTATTTTTTTATTTAAAAATGACATTTTCAGATTTAAAAATGACAAAAACAAACTAGAGAACCGAAAATGTTAAAATATGCTAATATTTCCCCAATCGGGGTTTTCAATGTTTCAATACGCATTTTCAACAATCTAAAACATTTTGTTTCTTTAAATCGACATATAAATTTGAGATTTGGGACATTTTTAGCGGCATACTTTTTTTTTTTTTTTTTTTTTTTTTTTGTTTGTAACGTCATACGAACTTTTTCTAAGAGTGCAATTAAGAAACAATTCTCAAACAAAAAAAGGTAGACGTAAGAGCTGTGTAATAGATCTTTAATAAACTCTGATACGACTATTCGCAGAGATCTCAGCGTCCCTAAAATTTTCACACTTTTCTACCACAGTTTTAAAGCAAAAAAATGTATTGTATAATTTTATTGTAGATGTTAAAGGAATCTGACGCGAAGATTTTTGATTTAAAATACTGGTAGAAAAGTGCGAAAATTTTAGGGACGCTGCGACCTCTGTATACGCAACAAGACATTTTTAAACGATATTAGACGATCATTTAACGATATTAGACGTGATAATATAAAGCCTGCATAACTTTGTAATATATTTAGTAATCTTTAAACAAAGTTCTTATCATTATTGTTTACTAGAACATTTATAAAATTATTTCTTTAAGTAAATTTTTAAATAATGTTAAAATAAAAATAATTTTAGTTCCAAGCACACGTGTAAAGCATACAACAAACTAAAGATAAAACTGACAAAGGAAAAAAAAAAAAAAAAAAAAAAAAAAAGCAGAAACAAAAAAGAAAAATTTATTCGGTACAAGATACCTTTAATTACCTAATTAATTATTCATTCACTAATAAATAATTGATCATTTCCTCCAAAGATATAAAATAACAAAGCGCCAAAATCCATCTCGAAAGTTCGGAGAAGTTCCTTGCCTGTCTAAACAACGAGCGAAAAAACCGTCGAGGTTCAAACGTCCTTCAAAGTAATAAAAAAAAATCAAATCAAATAAATAATGAACAAATAACAGTGTAACAGGGGAGGAATTTCTTCCCCTGCAGCTTTTGCACATTTTTACCATGCTGAATGAGTGCGAGTTGCTTTTCTGAGAATGTTGGCCGCTTCTCAAGAAGAGGCGGTTGCTTAGCAACACAAGATGCAAAGGAGAAAGAAACAGAGGCCCTCTCCAAGGTCACTGTTACGTTTAGTTGTCTTTGCTACCAACAGCTTCCACATCCTTTTAAGGCGGCTTATTTACCAGTATACAAGTCGAAATTGCAACGAGCGCCACCTGCATCTCAAATTGGCTAACTATTTGTGGGCGGATATAATTTACGACTTTGGGAAATCTCCCCACTTTTTAGCGGGAAGATCAAATAGTCAGCTGACCGGTACAAAGATGACAGATTTGGCACGTTATCTCCCATTTGACCAGTTCTCAGAAAACCGAAATATTGAATCCTGTAAGCATTTTAAATGGATAGGAAAAGAAAGAAAGAAAAAAAAAACAGAAAGACCAAACAAATAGCGATAACAAAATTGAAGTTTCTGAAGAGTTAAAAATAGACAGATCATCTAATTAATTATCTAGCAACTGTATGAATTGTTCACTGATTTTTGCACTTTTTTGGTTTCAAAATTTGTTTCCTAGTAGCAAAACTCCAGTATATTGTACTTGTGTAGTTTTAAAATCTTTATTGTTAAAATCGTAAACTATTATAATATAATAAATCATTTTGTTTTTACTGTTTTTACACAATTAATTATTAATAGCGTTTAAAAATTTTACCTATTCAGAAAATTGTAAAACGAAATGTAAATTGCATTAGGAATTCAAACTGGCATCAGAAAATAACTGAAATTGGAAAGAAAAATACATCAAGAAATCCATACACTAGTATTAGTATAATCATTAACATTTATCATTTACCTTCTCAGGGTGGTTACGAAAAAACTATATTTGTAATATTCTTCTTTTAACATTTTTTACATATTTATCATTAGATTTCGAAATGCATTCAAAACCAACAAACTGAAAAATTCGTTGTATTGTATATACACTATATTGCCATTGATTATGGGACACTTGCGATTTTAGACATTTTACTAAATATCTAGAAAAATACATAAGGAATCATCTCGAAACTCTTAGTGTATAAATATAATAGTATACGTCATACATCTCCGTGAATATTTTTTACCGAAACTCCATAGGGGACCGTCAACAAATTAAAAAATAATGAATATCTTTTGAATAACCCTGTCAAAACTAATGTAGCAAAAGCGCTCAAACTCCAGATTATGATTGAATGCCTTATTGTAATACACTGTATTCATTTTTATGCAAATAGCATGCATACTCGCAGAGTAATTAAGGTTTTTATAAAAATGGCCCCAAATTTTTCTAAGTTTTTCCCTTATAATTTTCAGAGTTCTTAATATAAAATAATATTTTTTTCAGAAAATATGACAAACAACATTGCACACAGTACCCTGTAATCAGAATTAAAAAATAATAAAAATTGTATGAAAAATGAGTAGGTTTACTAAATAATTTTTTACTGCGCATGCGTCAAAGATATCAAAATTTTATTTGCATATTATGTTGGCTAAATGTATAGAGCAACTTTTGTAAAAGTCTCAAAATTATAGCTTGAAAATTCTGAAAGTAATCGTCTATAGAAAAAGGACAAAATCCGTTGTTTCCAAAATGAAGCAAAAAAATGAGGGATTTTATCCAAAAGTAGTCGTAACATCCCGTATTGTGTATTCTATATTGACACTAATCAATGAATATATGGATACAACCCCTCTTGTTTTTGCTTCATTTTGAGAATAACGGATTTTCAACTTATTCAATTGACGATTATTTTCAGAATTTTCAAGTTATGATTTTGTGACTTTTACAGAAGTTGCTCTATACATTTAGCTAACATAATATGCAAATGAAATTTTGATATCGTTGACGCATGCGCAGTAAAAAATTATTTAGTAAACCAACTTATTTTGTATACAATTTTCATTATTTTTTAATTCTGATTACAGGGTACTGTGTGCAATGTTGTTTGTCATATTTTCCGAAAAAAATATTATTTTATATTAAGAACTCTGAAAATTATAAGGAAAAAACTTGGAAAAATTTTGGACCATTTTTATAAAAACCTTAATTACTCTGCGAGTATGCATGCTATTTGCATAAAAATGAACACAGTGTATTACAATAAGGCATTCAATCATAATATAGAGTTTGAGCGATTTTGCTACATTAGTTTTGACAGGGTTATTCAAAAGATATTCATTCTTTTTTAATTTGTTGACGGTCCCCTATGGAGTTTCGGTAAAAAATCTTCACGGAGATGTATGACGTATACTATTATATTTATACACTAAGAGTTTCGAGATGATTCCTCATGTATTTTTCTAGATATTTAGTAAAATGTCTAAAATCGCAAGTGTCCCATAATCAATGGCAATATAGTGTATATAGCTTAAAAATAGCACTTCTTTAAATTAGTAGAAAATTATAATGCACGACATTTTATTACTTATACCATTTTTACAGAATTATTAATAATGCTTGTTCTTATTCAGAAACTACATAATCGAAAAGTTTTTTTTCCATTTTTTAGCAAAAGCATAAAATCGTTCAGTAAATTATGCCAAACTTGGCGATATGAACCAAATTAAAGGAAGCGACAGCGCGGGAAAGGGAAAAAACAACCTGGGACACATGAACTAGAAAACATGTACTTAATTTCTTTTGGCTACTTACGCTTTTCACAATGTCCATTTTTACACCTTGTAGTTACTAGAAAATGAAAATTATTTCTGAAACGAAATTATTCAAGAGTAACAAGGAATTCAAAAATCAGCTAAGCACAGAATCTATATCACAACTATTGAAATTTAATACCATCTTTCTTTCCATGTGTATTTTTATCAAAGCTAATAAAATACGCGTTCGAAAATGCTGGCAGTAAATTTTATTGATAAAATTAGAAAAAAAAATCACAACCTTCCATGATTAATTCTATGCTTATAATATGCAGCAACAGGAATCGAACCTGATCAAAATTCCATCCTCTTTGCGATCCTCTCACAAAATTTCACTTAATGAAAAGAGACTCTATCATAAAATTTCTTAAAAAAAAAAAAAAAAAAAAGTTTATTTACAAAATTACAGTCCATAAAAGCCAATTATTATTATTTGTAGCAGTAGTATTATCAGTATTTTATAATAATGATTATTATTTTATAAATTTGAAAAAATTTATCATTCTTTCACAAAAATGTAATAGATTTTGCAAAAATAATCTTTTTTTCTTTTTAAAGTCTTTTATTTTTCCTTGTTACCGCAATCAGCTGTATCACTGTTTTTTCTATCAAAACTCTACATTATATATGAATATGAACAGAATTAGTGAAGAACATTTTTATCACACGTAATTAAAATTATTAGTTATTGATATCTATAGAAAGATTTTTGATATGCCCACTTTCAATTAAATAGTTTTAATGTTTAAATATTCTCCCCTTTTTAGCACTTTCCAACAAAGTTGAAAAGTGCTTATGCATTCGGTCTGTCTGGCCGTTTGTCCACGCTCAAACTCCCATAAATAGACTCAGGTTTTCATGCAATTGATAAATGTTATTTAGGGTAACCAAAGCATGTTTGGTATTGCATAGGAAGTATGCACGATTAATGATTCATTTAAAGGGATAATCAAAAGAATTCGGTTGCATTATGGTATATGGGAGGAAATAATTTGGAGAGTATTATAAGGATATCACGCTATTTCAAATGCATTGAAAATGGTATACATCAATGAATTTCACTATGATCACTTAAAAAAAAAATTATAGCTTTTTTATTAATTTACAAGAATACACAAGAGAAATCGGTTAAATCTTTGCGTAAAAATTGCTGGAGAATGCGTTTTAGAATTCGGTATGTTCTTTTAAATGTAATTATTTTTTTACATATTACTCTTTATGTATAAATTCTATAACTCCTATACAGGGCTATACAAAAGCATTCCCATACCATTCTCTTTATTAGAGGAAATTGCAGAAGGGGAATTTTCAACTGAAATATGTGTATCTCAAAAATGAACTAAATTTTAGAATGCGTGTTGTTAATGAATACAAATCTCTACATTATATACATGGTTGCTAAAAATTCCAGATTATTTTCCGATTGCAGATGAGAGCAGCTGAAATTCGGTTTTTACATGCATCATACATTTCCATATTGTGAAATGAGACGTAACATTTTATTATTTTTTTTTTTAAGGTACGTTCTTCTGAATGTGTTGAAAGTGCTTCGTAATCTATGCTTGGCGTATGCAGGGCCGTAGCTAAGGGGGTGCTGTGAGCGACTCAGCTCCTCCCCCCTTCTGGAAAAGATTTTAAGGTTACTAAATGAATTTCTCTTTCAAAATTCAAATTAAATTCTGTTCAAAAATCTAATTTAGTTTTGAGACCCTTTCACAATTTTGTAAAGTTACTAAATTGTATGTAAAATAAGTAATTCAACGCTCCTTCATCCTATTTGTATATATGAAGCTAACATAATGTTTAATTTTGCACCAGTTATACACTCAAAATTTTTATCATCCTATACTTTTCTTAGTACAAAGAGAAGTTATTAGAACAGTTTTTAAGAAACATAGTACCTACAATGTAAATATGCACTAATTTATCTTTCTGCGTAAAAAGATAGAGAAAAAAAAATATGAGCCCTCCCCCCACTATTGATCACTTCTAGCTATGGCCCTGGACGCATTATTTTCTTCTTTCTTGTATTTTTATAGCAGGATGAGTGGTAGTTTTCTCGTAAAGTAAAAAGAAAATAAATGCTATATAGACATTGGTATACCATAAAAAGGAAATGAATTATTAAATATATAAATCTGCGGGAATTTTTTCAAACTATATATTTAATTTTTAAAACTAACTTAACAAAACTAATTTTTTTCAAACTATGTGCAAACTATGTGTTTTTTATTAGCATAACTAAGAAATTGGTTCAATATTTTTAATATATATATTAATTATTACTTATTTTAATGATATCTTGAATTACAATTACTTTGTATGAATAGCTGCAACAAGAATTCAAATTTTTCAAAATTTGGTTGCATGCAAAAAAAAATTTTTCCTGTGATATCATGAACTTTTCATGAAGTTTCTGACGTTTTAGTAGTCGTAAATAAATTATAAGGCCCTTTTTATGTTTCTAAATTTTGAACCTTCCAGTGATTATAGTTCAATTTTTTCCGACAAACAACCAACAAATTGTAATTTGAATACAATTTTGCATTGTATCTCTTTATAGTGCAGCACCTTGTATAAACACTTTGAAATCCCGGATAACATCCCGGAAAATTGAAATCCCGGATGAAAACCAATTTTTACCTTTTTAGTTGCATATTCTTTTCTATTAAACGTTGCATAAAAGAAAAAAGAATCTGTAAAGTTTCTAAACTTTTTCTAGGAAACTTGGATTCCTGGAATTTTTTATGTAACGATAACATAAAAACTTCTAAAAATCCCAGTTACTTAGAAAAAGTTTAATAACTTTATTGATTTTTTTTTTTAACTGTGCATTTTCTCAATCAATGCATTTATTTTATTTTTTTATTTACTTTTATTTATTTATTTTTGAATAAGTAAAAATAAAGAATTTGTTTAGAAATTGTAAAAACTTCCCCAGCTTATGTTTTTCTAGTTCGCCTCTGTGAAAATGCATTCTGTTTTGTACTCAGTTTCCCTTATCTCATGGTCAGTTCACCCAAGGTTATCTTGATACAACTGAGATATCCCTAGCTGAATGTTCTCTGTGAAGTAGTGAGGGACAAAGAGAGTTGAAGATTTCTTTTGAAAAGGAGTGGGTGAAACACGAACGTATCAAGTTCAGGGAAGTGGGGGCATTATCGGGGCTTCGTAATTGATTTAATTGACATTTGCATTTAGAATATGAATAAATAAATAAGTAAATAAAATAAAATAATTGCCCATAATATTTTTTTCTTGGGGGGGGGGGGAGGGGAGGGGAGGAGTAGGGCTACAAATTGTGGGTCATTGCATGCTTAGTTAATCCGAGAAGTATGACGTTTTCTTGTGAAAAAGGATTTCTTGTGTATCAAAATCTCATAATTTGCCAAGTTTCTTTTTTCACTTATTAATGTCAAAACATTAAGTAAAACATTTTTGCTAATATTAAAACAATAAATAGCATTAACTAAAATTTTTAAATTTGTTAATAAAGAATAATTCTCTACGCTTTTGTCGCATCTTCTCATTTTTTTAAATAACTTTATAACAAAATTCGTTTGTACCTAAAACTCCACAATCTTAATTCTTTAATTTTAAAATGTAGAGTGGCGATTACATTATATTTCATATTTTGATAGATATATTTAAAAGAATGGCGTGATTTTACTTCTTTATTCTATATAGAAGAAATATTTAGTCAGTTTTAAAGCCATTGACATAAAAATTCAAAAATTAATTAATGTTTAGCCCTGTGGAGGTATGCAGGCGAATTGTTCCGGACCTCCCTTTTAGCGGCGTCCCCACCCCATGAGGTTACTCAGGATTTTCGTTAAAAGCTGGCAAATGATTAAAATTAGCCCAAAATGATCAAAATACATATATTCTCAAACATTTAGCTAGGAAGTGCGGCTCCTCTTCTATTCAAATGTTCCTATAGCAATTTATATCATTAGAAAACTAATGATTAAAATTGTATTATAACAGCTCAGTATTCTATTGTTTTAAAAGAAAATTCTTTATTAATGTTTTTGTCGTAACATGACAGTTAAAACCATTTATTATGATCAATTTAAAGCATTCTCTTTTATACATATTGTAACATGTGTAAATAATCAATGTAAAAGCTTTCGAAGAAATACTCATATCAACCAATCCCATATTTTTTTTTTCTGCTATTATCCAACTATTATCCTGCATACAGATTTGAGCAGTGCCGGGTATAAAATTTATGCATACTTACAATATGTATGAGAGTATGTACTGACCAGTTCCACATTATTCACAAAAAAATTCCATAGATACATAGAACTTGCCCCTGGACCCACCAAAGCCTAAGTAGAGCCCTGCCTATAAGTCCAGGAAAGTATATATAGAAACATTATTTCCACGCTATGACAAGTAAAACTGAAAAATTCTAGTCTACGATCAAAACGTACAGGGTTATGATACTTGAAAGTTCATTAAAATTCGATGGCTTTCATCACTAAAAGCATCAAGACTATTTCCTAATGCGGAAACTTTATGAATTCTCTAAACTTTAAAGCATCACAACTCCATGCGTTTTCGTCTTAGAATGGAATTTTTAATGTTTTACATGTGCCATAAAAGGGGAATTTTTTTATAAATATAACTTATAGTACTAGGAGACCTTTAAGTAAATAAATTTGTATTTTTAGTATGTATATATCACCATGCAAAATAAATGCTACATCTAAAAAATGTATGTAAAATGTATGTAAAAAATATATAATAGAAATAGATTATATTTTTGTGCTGAGAGATGTAAATTAAAATTTTTCAATGGTTAGACGAACACAAGTTAAATGTGCAAAAAGAGGCAATTTTTTCATAGTACTATACTTTACATACAAGGGAAAATTAATTGCTAAATTTTGTTAAAATTCATTCAATTTTCCATTATTTGCTCATGTAATTTGAATGGATATGTTTCATAAGGAATATTATGAATAAATTCATAAATAAATAATAATAAATTTATTTTCTTTTTAACAGAAAGTAAAAAACAAGAATTCTGAATTCAAAATATTCATAAATGCTTTTTAATTATTATTTAAAGAATTTTATCAAATGCAGAAAATAACAATATATTTCAAGAAAATACATATTCAAAATAAATATTTCATGTAAATAAAATACCTCCTATGCTAATATATGGGATTGCAGATGTATAAAAGTAAATCAGTAAAAAATAAATAAATAAATAAATAAAAATAAAAGAGAGTGAGAGAAGTTTGAGGATAGGATTATTCAGCAACACATTAATTAAAATCTCAAGAGTCTTGTTCTTTTTTATCTGTCTGTAGCGTGGTATTGGGAGGGGAAATTGCTAGCTAAAATATATATATATATATATATATATATCTAGTCGGATGTGGCAACTTCAAAACTTACTTCTGTCTCAGACATCACTTCAAAATTTGCAATCACAGTGCCAAAATTGAGTGGCAGTCTATGCCTACCATGATGATTCCAAAGATGTGAAATTCCGTGCATTTGTTCTTGAGATATGACGATTTCTAAAATCGCGTAAATCCAAAAAAATGCAATTTAGCATCGCCACTTATAAGTCGATTAACACGAAAACCTAATCAACAACAATTTGTGCCTACGTCTTACTGAATCCTAAGTTAAAAAAAACTTCTTGTAATATTAGAATATTTGATACGTGAATTTTCACATTGCTAACTAACCGTAGAACCAACTTAGTGAAAAATATCCAAGCCGGGGATCGAAACTTTTTTTATTAGTTCTTGAGATAGAGCTATTGCGGAAATCTTGAAAAATGCAGTATAGTTGTTCCACCTATTGGGCGATTAACAACAAAACATAATCACCATCAATATCTATCAAGGTATATATGAATCTGAAGTTTGATGAAAATACGTGTATTATTTGTTGAGATAGAGCTATTGCGGAAATCGTAAAAATTGCTTCATAGCAGCATCACCTGTTGAGCGGTTTATACAAAACATAAAAATCGTCAATTCATGTCATGGACTAACGGAATCTGAAGTTTGATGAAATCCACACATTATATCAAGAGATTGAGCGATTGCGGAAATAGTGATAAAATGCTACATAGCAGCGCCACCTGCAAAGTGATTTACCAAAAGCTAATCAGCATCCATTAATATGAAGGACTAACTGAATATAAAATTTTATTAAATTCCGTGCATTAGTTGTTGATATAGAGCGTCCACAAAATTTGTGTCAAATACGGACATACAGACTCATTTTTTACATGATTTCTAAACCCTAAAATGTGTAAATCTGACGAAAACCGGAAATCGAAAACTTTCGCAAAACCAATACTTTCTTATAAAGATCCAAGAAAGTAAAAAGAGTAAGGTGGAAGGGGGATTTTTTAGAGCAGTCTACATTGCAGGAAGGATACTTGATTATTTATTCGCTGTGTTCTAACATTCTTGATTAGATGAAAGATTTGTGTGAAGAAAGATGGAAATATTTGTGAAAAATGGATATATAGCAAAGTTTTGTAAATAAACTCATTTTCCTTAACCTATTCATATTAATACAGCAATAAATGAAATACTATTAATAAACATATTTAATCATTTATTAAATTATATTATCTAAAATTATTTAAAATGTTCAATTTAATAAAATTTGATGGCAACTAACTCTGCACTACCTTACATTTTCAAAGGATGATATAAATATATATATATATGATGAATGATGATCAATGAAAATATTTCTTGATGAAAGAAATTTGATATTATGTTTAAAAAAAAATTTAATACACATGGTGAAAATATAGAAATTGTTAAAAAAAATAAAAATATATATTATTATAAACATAGTTAAAGTAATACTTCAGTACAGACAAGGCAGTCTTACAAATTCATCGCTCGAAAAACAATTAGAACACATTTAAAAACTGCTAAACAATTATATACTATTGAGACATAGTTTACAGCAACATTTATTTGCACTGAAACACATCTCACATTTTTTACAAATGAAGCCTGTTACACATATATATTTAAAGTAAATAACAACAAGAAGAATTTGAAAATGTACTGCTGCTTTAAATAAAAAAAAGAATAAAAACTATTTTTTTTCTTTTTATCTATGTATTTTAAATTTTTAAGCTCGTTTATAATAATATAAGAGGGAAGGAGTGGAAAAGTCGTACATATTGTACATTGTATGTACTTTTACATATTGTATAAAAAAATCAAATTTCGTTACACAAGATTCTAAATAGATTCTAACGCCCTTATCAAATAAAATTATACTTTTTATAATGTTTTACTATTTTACAACTTTATTTTTTATATAACATATATACAATATAATTAACCACAAATTTTGCTTATTTTTAATGCATTTCTATAACTAGTAACGAATAAGAAAAAAAAAAGTTGAATACATAAAATACTTTCATAATCCCGCTCAAAAGTCAAAGGATAAATTTTTAACATTATATTGAGATCCCTTGATCTATTTCTTCAAATGTCTGTAATTATTTTTTCAATTCTAATTTGAACTCTTGAAGTAACCTGCCATAAGAGTAATAATAATAAAAATAAAACTCTGAACCTCACAGATTACAGTAAAAAAAGGAAGGACTTGAGAAATCATGCATATAAATTCATATATAGTACTGAGGAATGGTATTCAATTACACAAGACTCCAAACAGATAATTTTTTTCAATCATTCTTAATTATTCTGCAAAATCAGCACATCAAAAAAATTATGCATATTATAATGTTTTCTTAATTTATAATTTGATTTTTATATGGCATATAAGCAATATGACGAAATTGCTAGGAACTTTGCTGACTGAGAACGCATTTCGAAATCAAGGTACAAATGAGTAAAAAGAAACTTGATGCATAAGGTATTTATAAGTAGGAAATGATAAATGGTTATTCTTATATTCGTATTTCAGGATACATTTCTTCAAAGTCCCGCGAATATTCTTTTATGCTAATTTGAACTTCTGAACTAATTTAAGGTACAAATGAGTAAAAAGAAACTTGATGCATAAGGTATTTTCATAATCACTCTGAGAAGGAAATGATAAATGGTTATTCTTATATTCGTATTTCAGGATACATTTCTTCAAAGTCCCGCGAATATTCTTTTATGCTAATTTGAACTTCTGAACTAATTTAAGCCATAAAAGTAATAAGAATGAAAATAAAACTCTAAACCTCACCAATTACAATAAGGGAGAAATCATGCATATAAATTCATATATTGTACAAAAGAATGGCATTCAATTACACAAGATTCCAAATAGATATTTTTTCAATCATTCTTAAAATTTCTGCAAAATCAGCATTTCAAATAAAATTATGCATATTATATTATTTTACTAATTTATAATTTGATTTTTATATGACATATCTACAATATAATGGAATTGCCAGGAACTTTGCTGACTGAGAACGCATTTCGAAATCAAGGCACAAATGAGTAAAGAGAAGTTGAATACATAAAGTATTTTTATAATCACTGAGAAATGAAATTATAAATTGTTATATTCGTATTTCAGGATACATTTCTTCAAAGTTCCGTGATTTTTTTAAATGCCAATTTGAACTTCTGAACTAATTTAAGCCATAAAAGTAATAATAATAAAAATATAACATTGAACCTCACCGATTACAATACAAAGAGGAAGGACTTGAGAAATCATGCACATAAATTCATATATAGTACAAAGGGATGTGGCACAAATAGGTAATTTTTTCAATCATTCTTAAAATTGTTTCATCCTCGTCTATACTCAATTTCCCAAACTGCAAATTTGATTTTAAGAGGGGTTATTATTTTTGCACCCTCCCCTCTCCCCCAACATCCATCCTTGAAGGAATACATGAAACAGAGTTTAATTAAGAATCATTTTATCTCAGAGTAAGTACGAGAATTTATCATCTCACAAATAATTTTTAAAAAGGCCTGATATATCTCGAAGGAATTTTTTATAACTATCCTCATACCAAGGAGGGGGGGGGGGGGCGACGACGGGGAGAAGATCAAGATAAACAAAAGTTTAAGAATAACTTTATTTGGTTCCATTCTCGAGAATTAACCATCATGCAAAATTTAACTTTAAAGCGCCTTTTAGAATCCAAGGTAGTATGGTTTTATCGCCATCCTTAGATTGGTAGCACAGGGAGGATAAATTTATTTAAAAATCATGTTATCAGTGTACAAACTCTGTGTACAAAAAAATATAGGTTACTTAAATCCTCTATGAAAGTAAGAAGCAGAAAATATTTCTGATAATATTTGCAAGATGAAACATATATATATATAATACGTCATCCTATATTCGATGCCTTCTTAGCATTACTATTTTTGAAACCATTAGTTTTAAAGCATACATTTACAAATACTCTTCATCATATGAAAATCCACTTGCTGAAAAGTAGTTATTTTCT
>OZ025291.1:116485159-116522659 GCA_964019185.1 Maratus speculifer
ATAGATTTTCCACGTTCAATATGCAAATTAATAACTAATTTTCGAATTTCAGGCGAAGTTCCTTTTTGTTTAGCATTCTTGGCTACACAGAGCTAAAAAACACAAAAATTCCAAAACAAACTGGCGAGAAATACTGCAGACGATTTTATAAATTATTGCCAATTGCTTTTAAGTAAAAATAAAACCCCAAAAAATATTTTTATTGCTTATTTCAGACGATTTTTGTTGCGTATATAATAGTGTCCCATCACTTATGTGAGCTATTTTTTGCTCCGTTCTAAACATTTGTATTTTTATTAAATTAATATTTTAATATTTTGACAAAATGTATGTTATGTAATAATCTTTACTAAATTTAAGTATGAAACACACCCACAAAAAATGTGTACATGTTTTTTTTTAATTTATTTGATTAGTTTCCTTTTGTAAAGCACGAGTGTCCCATCACTTATGTGAGACACTGTAATTTGGCTATTAGTTTGGGGATTTGTATAATTTGGCGAAATTGGTCAACGGGATAACTTAGAAGTACCAAACCATTTATTATTTAGAGCATAAGAACTCTCTTGAACACCTCATCTTCTCAACTATTTGATAATAATTTTCCATAGTTTAATATTTTATAATCTTCTCTGTAAATAATTACAGCATTGGATTTTCAATATCAATGGAAAATAATGGAAGCAATAACTAATTTGAGCTATTATTTATTTTTAAAAATATTTATTTCATTAATATTAATGATTAATTTTATTTGAAAAGGACTCTTTCCGTTCTTTTTCAACCGTCACTCCACTGTTCCGAACTCTGATCAGTTTTTCTTTGGGAATTTCACAGCATTAAAAGAATATAACACGAATATGAAAGATAAAAATAATATCGTCTGCAGGAAACGTTTTTTAATAACAGGCCACCAGCAGTGCAGCATCTTAGAATGATTTCTTTGACTGACTGACACTCAGTGCTCATCACTCAACTTATGATGCTTATTTTCAACTAACCCATGACAAAAAGAATATTTAAACATCAGACATCTTCACAAGTACGTCGTAAGTTAAGATATAGAAAAGGAAGAGGAAGTGACTTTTAGATTGAAGAACTGAGAAAATAAGTTGCACAACTTTAAGAAAATAAGGAAAAATAAATCTTAAACTTTTAAAAATAAGCAGCAACCAAGACTGCCTTAAAGCGCTCATCTGTCCCCGGCATAACTTTTTAAGCCCTCCCCTTTTTTTATATATAAAACTATATTTATTTCGTAATTTTTCTAGAAGCATTCAGCTGTCGAAAGATATATTATCTATTTTAAAAATAGAATCCGTTTACACTCATATTCCAAACATATCTCATTAACTTCTTCAGTCCCCGGGTACCCTTTCGGGGACCTCTGTTCTTTTACTCATAAAAAATTAATTGTATGTTTTTTTTTTTTACATTTTTTATATTACTTCTTAATGTCTGTTTCTCTGAAAGCTAAGAAACAAATTCCTGCATATAAGCCGAATCCCTCATAAAATAAGTGTTATTTTAATCGGAGTTTGCAAAATGTTTAAACAATGTCCAAAAGACAATATGACAAAGAAAGTGATAAATTTTCATAAGTATTTAACCTTTTTTTTTTTTTTTTTTTTTTTTTTTTTGAAGATTTGTAGATTATTTATTTCTTTAAAGCTCTTAAATTTGTAATTTCGTTAATTAAGGTTAATGGCTATTAAATTGATGTTTTAAAGGGGTTTTCAGTTTTAGATCCATATTTTTGAATTTAAATTACAAAGCATCTAAATTATCAATTTCAGAAAAGATAGTTTTTCTATTCTTTACAATGTTATTTTGTTTGAATAAAAACCAATGAATAAGTATTTCCATTTATATTATTATATTTTAGTTTCGGAACTGAAGAGGATAAGATACAGAAGAATTGGCATATTTTACATAGATTTTCCGTGCAGCTTCTTAGAACTACGGGGAACTCAATGTTCTTCACTCAGCTTATGGTACTCAATTCTCAAATTTTCAACTAAGCAGTGCAGAAAAAAAATAAAAATAAGACATTTTCATAAATAAGTCGTAAATTTTGATATAGAAAAGAAAGTGTGTTTTAGATGAAGAACTGAGAAAGTGAAATTGAAAAATATTTAGAAAATGAGGAAAAAAAAAATAAAACTTTGAAAAACAAGCGGTCTCCGACATAATTTTTAACACGTTCGCTGCCGCTTATGTAAAGATGTGATGATAGTTAATGCCGCACTGTAGAAGTGGATTTTTCTCAGAAGCCGATTTACTTTTTATAACAAAGAATCAGTCAAAGATTTTCCCGCGCCAGCGCGTGACTGGCTATTGGACATCACCCCATATCAAGCGCTGGCGCGTGAGTGGCCCCTTAACGTTGGCGCCATATCACGCGCTGGCGCGTGAGCGGCAGCGAATGTGTTAATGGAGGCTCCTTACATAAAAATTATATTGTTTTCTTAATTTTTCTAGTCGTATTAAGTTATAGCAAAATACATTATTTATTTTTAAAATAGAATCTGTTTAAAGTCATTTTCTTAAAATGTTTTTGTTTTTTAATATACAAAGATATTAGTATTATATACATACATTTTCAGTGCAGCAGCAGTGCAATATCTTAAAAATGACTGACACTCAGCGCTTATCAGTCAACTAATATACTCAACTCTTAAATTTTCAGCTAGCAATGCAGAAAGAAAATTTAAACACAAGACATTTTCTTAAGTAAGTCATAAGTTCTGATATAGGAAAAGAAGTAATTTTTAGAAAAATATTTTCCGAAGTAAAGTTGGACAATATTTAGAAAATGAGGAAAAATAAAAATTAAACTTTGGAAAAGAAGTTGTGATCAGGGTTCTCGTAAAGAGCTCTGCGGTCCCTGGCATGACATATTATGGGTCTTCCCTATAGTTATAAAATTTATTAAATTAATGTTTATTTCTTAATTTTTCTTGCATTATTCTCCTATGTCAAAGTATATTATTTATTTTTAAAAAAGAATCTATTCATACATATTTTCTAAAAATACTTTTCGTAAGATACAAAGGAATAATTAGCATAGACTTAAAATTTCAGAGCAGCAGTTGTGCAGTATCATAGAGCTGGATGTCACTCAGTGCTCGTCACTCAACTTATTGTACTCAGCTATCAAATTTTCAACTAAGCAATGGTAGAAAGAAAATTTAAACATAAGATATTTTCACAAGTCAGTCATACGTTTTGATATGTCAAGTAGTGAATTGAAAAAGTAAAGTTGTTCAACATTAAGAAATTAAAAAATAAACAAATAAATAAAAATTAAACATTAAAAATCAATTTGCGATCAGGGCTATCTTAAAACTCCCAGAGGTCTAGCTGTTCGTTGGATCTTATATCTAAACCTATTTTTATTCCTTAATTTTTCTAGAAGCATTCATATATCGGCAAGTTTATTATTATTTTTTTGAAACAGAGCCTGTTTATATTCAGATAAAAAAAAAAAAAAATATTTTATTAAGATACAGCAGATTTTGTATTAAATGCACACATTTTAATTTTCGCATAGAAAAGTGCAATCTCAAACATAAAACCAGCAATAATTCAGTGCAATTTTTTAAAAAAAGAGTTATTTTTTTTCGTTATAAATGTCCTTATTTTGAATAGTTCGAGATTGACCCATTTTTTTACAAAATGATTTTTTACTTTTTAAATATTAAATCTAGAATAAACTTTGATACATCATTTTATTCTTTATGCAATCAGTTATCAAAATAAAATTGCCACATAAGGGTAATATTAGCGAAACTTGAAAAATGATAGATTTTAATCATGAGAAAAGAATGGGTTAAGGCTTCCCACATATGGAAGGATTGACCCAGTTTATTTTATATTGAAATTATTTTTGTTATTATACGTTTTGAAATTATATTGTTAGGGTAAATAAAATCAGTTTGAAAAAAGATAGAAAATTGTATGCTACATGTTAATCAATTTATAAAAATATATTTGGGGAAATGTGTCATGTAAACAAACCAGCTAAGACGGTAATTCAAAGCACTGGAAAAAATCCCATTTTAAACATTCACTTTTTGTGACATTCTACCACGTGCTCTGACTTAATCTCATTGCGTTCATCTTGTTGAAATTTCTCTACGTAACTTTCAAAAGTGTTTTTAATCAATGTTATGTTATTTTGCAGTGGTATGAACAATTAAAATTTCCGAAGGCTGCTAATTTTAACCTTTCTACTCTTTTCCATTCTTCCTATTTAGATACAATGGGTATTATTTAAATAGAAAAAAAAATCCTATCAGTTAATTAATTTTTTTTTCTAAAGTAGTTTTTTCCCACCTTCCTTCAATCAGTTTTTTATCATAGGTATCTTCGATTTAGACCGGCAGGCGGCAGCACTGACATTCACCTCATCGATTTCACAACTGAAATTACAGAATTAGTTAAAACTTTATCAGCATATTAAAACGCAATCGGACTGTTAAGTCATATCTTGTTAGGATACACCTGAAAACCCCATTTTAGGAGTTAACTCGTAGGTTTACCATTGTATTTTTCTACACTCAAAGGTATGTAAACAGGGAGGATTGGGAGCAACATAACAGAATGGTAAACCTACGAGTCAATCACAAAATTACGGTTTGAAAGTGTTTTTTACCAAGATATACTATTATCGTGAAAAAATAACCCTGTTTTTAAAGGCTATCAATTTTCTGACCAACGAGAACGTTCCATAGGCGATTATAGATCACTCTCATTGGTCAGAAAATAGATAGCCTTTAATCCCTTCGCGACGGAAGCCTTTTACGAAATGTTTAAGGGGGCTAAGGGGTTGAAAACTTTTCAAAAAATCGATTTTTTATTTTGATCTAGTTTGATTATTCAATTAATTTTTAACTCAATGCAAAAAATCGCATAAAAATATTTGCATTTTTAACGGAGCTATAAGCATTTATATATCAACACTTTCATAGCCGCACCCATATAATTTCAACTTCAAGTCGCGTTTTCTCAAAACTTGATTTTTGACGACTAACACCAAGATTTTAAAAAACTATTTGATGGAATGGCTTATTTTTTTTGCATGCATATAACATCATTATCTATAGAATGAATTAATATAGTTTAGATAGTTTAATATTTTGAGTATTTTTAATGAAAAAAAAGTTGTAATTTTTAGGATTTTTTAAAACTTTTAAGTTTGAGAATTTTTTTAATAATGTTTTTTTCGAGTGATTGTTATATCCTTAATTCATTCATTCTATACAGTAAAGTTTTCTTATCATTTTAAAGCCAAAATTATGTTCTTAAGTCAATTCAGCGTTAAGATATCTTGATGTTGGTGATATAACACATAATTTTTATTTCGAAAATTGTGTTACACAAATTTTGCTATATTTCTTATTATATTACATTGAAGTACTTCATTTTATAATTTTATAAGACTACAAACATACCTTTAAAATATCAGAAAGTTTAAATTAATTACACTGAATACTTCTGTTTTTATATGGACTCGAAATGAGATCTCTGTTTACATGTTTTTCCGTATCGATCAACCCCTGAGCCCCCTTAATGTTTTGTCACCGGCTTTTAAATACGGAAATTTGTGCCTTTTTAAATCAAGAAAATGCTCCGATTAAATAAGGCAAATTTTACAGCAAAATTTTACTGGTGGGGATAAATATGGATTCTTAAGCCTTTTTGTGGCACGTATAGGCACGTATACGTGTCGCTTGTCCCCAAGGGGTTAAAAAAAGAGGCAATTTTTCATGATATTTTTAACAGTCCATGACTTGGCAGATCAATTGTGTTTTAAAACGAGAATCTAGTTTTAATTAATTCTAGATTTCAGCCGTGAACTCGATGCCTCGACTCAAATATAGGGGATTGTCTGTCTTGCCGCCTCCTGGACTAATTCTCTCCCTCTTTTTTTTTTTTTTTTTTTTTTTTTTTTTTTTTTTTTTTTTTGTTACGCTGCATTTTAAACTTTTTTTTTAAAAGTTTGCATACTATTTTTGAAAATTTCTGTTGTACGAATAAAAAAATATGAATGTAACCACTATGTGGCAGGTAACCAATCACATTACATCTTGATGTTGCGCACAAAAATATCGTCCAGTTAATTGAGACAACTATGTGTACTACAAATATACTTTATGGTACTTATAAACAGGGAACCAAAGAAAAAAAAAAAAAAAGAAAAAAAGAAAAAAGAAAGAAAAAAGGAATATGAATTCTGTCAGTTACATTTAGGAATAGTATTTGGAACATTGATGAATATCCATGTACATCGTAAAAAATATGACTATTTTGCTGCATCGTCACTCCCCCGCTTTTCTAGAATATCACTCTTTTGGCCAATGAGAATGCTCCATGATAGCCTGAAGTTTCTATGTCGTTTTCTTTGAAAGCGTGGAGTGACGATGCAGCAAAATAGCCATATTTGTTTCAGTATCTATACAATTTAAAAAAATTCTCCAAATAAAAAAAAAAAACTCCCAAAATAATACGGTGCTTGTTCAAACTTTAGAGGCTAATGAGTCCCTGAGCATAATTGCGTGTAAATCTGATTTAAGTTCAAATAAGACCATTTTTTAATGCATTCTAAGATGAAATGCTGTCATGTGATGCTTGTAATTCCTCCTATGATGTCTTATACACTTCATTTTGCCGAACAATTCTCTTGCTTCTAATTTTTCGTTTAACTCAATTTACTTGTTGACTATTGCGAGATTTATGCTCACAGAATTACGAATAAAATATTTTGCAGAAAAAATTCTTATTAAATGATGTTATATGAGGACCTCAGAAGTCTAGGAGTACTACAACTGACAAAAAAATCGATTTGGAGTAAAAGGAATTCAAATATAATGACGTTAAATTTGAACATCAATAATAATTGACTGAATTGAAATAGGAAACTCGCGCTTGTTTTATTATGGTATTTGAATCCTTATTTCAATAAATGTGAAAAAAGTAGAGTAAAGTTTTGGTTAAACTTATAATTAACAAATATTGATTATTATTTGGCAAAAGTGGTTGATCTGTATAGTGTAGCACATAATTAGAAAATCACTTATATTTCATTATCTGAAAAGAAAAAAGCATATTTCAAAGTCGTCTGTGCACTTAGTTCACTTTTTTTTTTCATTCTTGTTACTTATACCTCTTGACCTCTGGTGTTCTCATATGATTTTTATGGTATTTTATTCTGAATTATACAGTGCAGAGCACTAACTGGTTACTTTTACATTGATCACTATTTCCAAACAATAATTTGCAGGACTTCTATTACAAACATTATAAAAATCTACCACGATTTTTATTGTTTAAATTAATGGTAACTTAAAACGAAGCCGACTGACGCCCTCATAGTGCTATGAAATTTAAAACGGACTTCTCTGTAGTTACATTTGTGCTGTAGGCGTTTAGTTATGATTTCTTCTTTTCAAATATATGTATCTATTAATTGTGGTAAAAAAAAAATATACATATATTTTTTAAAGTTTTCTTACTATATTACGCAAATTGCATCTTAAAAGTTTGAATCAAGTGGGTTGATTCTTTTGAAATTGACATTCTACGTATTGCATTCTCCTTGACCTTGTCCGTAAGTTAATCTGGATATGCTCCAAGATTTTGGAAATGAACAAACATTTTACATCTCGCCAGAGTGTCTGAGGAAACTTCTACGACTTAAATTTGTGACGTTGAGACGATGCATCTGGTGTCTGTAATTCATCATACTCGGAATAGGCAAATTAGATCGACAAAAATCGATTGAAGAAATCCACCTGCCTATTATGCAAAAAAGCCATTAACGTGGGCATATTTCTTGTGAAGTCATTCAGTGAAGGTCAAATGAGCAGGGCCTAATTTTCACAAGATAAACGAGGCAAGGGTTCTGGTACCTTCCATTTATGGTAGTCCAAAAAATCCGTAAAACTTTAGTGGCTAAGACTATTTCAAGCATTTTTTACTTTAAACAATTACAAATTGAGATTTTAAAATGTCGTGGGAGGCGTCGGACTGTGGAAGAGCGACACGGCTATTTGTAAAAAAAAAAAAAAAAAAAGTTAATTTTATTACATACCCCAGAAACAATACATTTCAGTGTGATTCGAGACTAATATTCTCAGGTATCATAACTTTCGCGAAAGTTATGTTTTTTACGAGACCCAAACATCTGTCCACGGTATGCGAAAAGTACCGATTTTTCATAAAGCACAAATAGAGTCCGCATCGGAGCGTCCAATTTTTTTGACGACCACTACTTCCAAACAATAGTCTTTGTAGAAGATTTTTATACAAGTTGTAATCGCAAGGGGAAAAAGTTCGATTTGGTTATAAGGTGGTCTGGTAGAGGGCTGCACGGGCCCGGGCCTGGCCCGTGGCCCGTACCCGGCCCGGCGGAATCGTTTCGAATTTTCTCACGGGCCGGGCCGGCAGATTTATAATAGTTTTTCAACGGGCCGGGCCGACAAACAACATAAACTGGCCGGGCCGGGCCGGGCCGGCAAAAAAATTGAACGGGCCAGACGGGCCGGGCCGGGCCGATAAAAAAAAATTTCTAAAGATTTAAGCAGAAACGATAAAACATGAGCTATTTTCAACGAAAATGGTTTTAACGAGAATAAGTATAAATGTGGCCAGCCACTAGTTTGACAGCATCAATATAAAAATTGCACACTGTATCGGCATCGGAGAATTACATTATTGTAACCCGTTTTAATATTTTTTTAGCTGATTCATGCCGATCCGAGATCACGCTTGCACTATTTTTCTGCATATAGACTGGCCGGAGCGGTACTAGACTTAATTATTGGCAGAAAACATTACTTGTAAAATTATTAACAGCGATAAAGAACTTATGTTAGCTTAGTCTTCGGATATATACTTCTTGATGATTTTCAAATTAATTTCTCAATAATGCGAAAGTTTGACACATTTTCTGGTTAATTTTAAATTGTAAAAGTATAAAAGTGATAAGCCTAACTA
Source organism: Maratus speculifer (assembly GCA_964019185.1). Classification (NCBI taxonomy): domain Eukaryota; kingdom Metazoa; phylum Arthropoda; class Arachnida; order Araneae; family Salticidae; genus Maratus; species Maratus speculifer. The sequence goes on from OZ025291.1 coordinate 116,494,160, forward strand.
TTGAAGGGATTTGGAATCGAATAGCGTTTTTCATTTTTGGTAAATAAAATACTTGTATAACCTTGTTGAGTTATAATAGTTTCTCAAATGATTGCAGGTTTTTCTCCCTTCCCTTGCTATTGCTTCCGGAAATTCTATTCAAAACGCTAATTATCACAGTATTTTATTTGTTTGCAGTATTCTTAAATTGCTTGTATCAAAAAATGGATAACGCCATTCGATTATATAGTTTCTGAATAAAGATATCTGCTAATCTTATGCGTTTCTGAGAAAAAAAAATGAATTTAGAAATATATCAGAAAGGGGCTTCTTTGAATTTAAGAATGAATTTAGATTTGAAATCTATAATAAAATTATATAGAAATATATTTATAAATCTTCTTTTATTAAACAGCTTCAAAATTAACCATGTTTTTAGCTTTCTTTCTTTTTTCTTTTATTCTAAACCATATTAATTTTTTAATGAATCTTTATTCGAATGTTGAAAGCCTAAGAATCTAAGTAATCATTAATGTTGTTAATGTGTATTTGCTGTAAAATATACTGTAAAATCATTCCATAGATATATGTATGCAGTATTCTTTAAAGGAATCTTAGTTATATGATAAAAATCTGAATTTTTTAGAAATCGTAGAAATTGTAACGGGCCAAAACAGGCCGGGCCGGGCCTGTTTTCGCTGTTTTTTGTACGGGCCGGGCCGCGCCTAAAATATAAAAATGCAAACGGGCCGGGCCGAAATTTTGAGTTTTACAACGGGCCGGGCCGAAATAACTTTCCTACGGGTGGGGCCTGGAAATTCCGGCCCGTGCAGACCTCTATGGTCTGGTGTAATAACGCCAGGCGGGGTAATTACGCCAAGTGCTAATATTACGCATTATTATGAAATAATCTGGTAAATGACACCCATGTGCTCTGCGCAGAAGGGTTTTGAGTCATATAAATCGCAAAAAATAGCTTCAAGTTAATATGCTTCATTTTTAGGTCTTATTGTTTTTACAAGCAACTAAAATTAAAGCTTGATCTAAAATTTGTGATGTGAAGACTATTTTTTTTTATCCGGAAATACTTTGTTAATTACATAAATTTACAGTACATTTCATGGACATTCAAAATGTTGTTCAAGATTTTGGATATCTTCTCGAGATAGTTTGTAATTTAAAATGTACAGCGCAATAACTATAACGGGGTAATAAGCCAATCTTTGGCATTAATACCCCGGTTGATTCCCTACAGTGGCCGAGCTACATCCTAAATACTGATTCAAATTAACACAGTTAAAACTGTGCAATGTTTCTAATAATTCTATTTAAGCGGTCCTTTTTAAGCAAAAAGAAGCTCACGGTCTGATATTCTTTTACCTCATCCTCCCCCCAACCCACACCTTTATTTTTCTTACACTTTCACAAAAATATGAACATTTTCAATAACTTAGAATGCAATTTATCAATTTCTAAGTTTGTAGAGTTTGTATTTTTAGAATTGGGCAATCTACATGCAATTATTCCATGTTATTTCATAGTTTTGTTTGCATGGCGTTCTTACCCATATAGGTGGGTAATAACGCCAAATAGCATTGGTCAAGAAATCACGGCATTACATTTTATGAATACATATCTATTAAATTATTTTTTTTATATAGATAGTCAATGAGTTGCTGTAAAAAATCATATATTTGTTTGAAAAATACAATCTAAAACTGAGCCGTGAAAATTGGTAGAACCTTAACGTGGCGTTTTTACCTGAGGGTACCTTATATTTTCGTCGGGGTAGCGGGTGTCCGTCCGTTTCAATTGCATTGTACTCCTCTGTCCCAGAACCTTACTAATTTAAATTTAAGGAAATATTCTGTTGTAAATATATTCTATTTTCCCATGTATTTTCTGGACTCCTAAATTTGTACTTGCGGCAAGCATTTGAACATTTCAAAATAATCTGCATGGAAGAAAGAGAAAATTGCAGAAGATAACTGGTGCAAGCATGAGCACTGATGGAAGCAAAATTTTCATCATTAGTTTAAAAAATTTATTTTTGTCTTAATTGATCACAGTGAATAAGTGAGACAAAAGAGCATTTTAAAATCAGTCATGGAAGTATACTTGACACTCAAATTCGTCCTCGTGAAATCAGATCCTATGCATGAGGCGCCAAATTCATGTTAAATACGCTTGTACAGATCAATCTTGTACAGATCAATCTTGTAATATCTATGAATCTTATTGAAGAACAGTACTTAATTTTATCTATAAATTTATACAAATTTCCGATTTCCCTAATACTTTTAAAGTTATATTAACTTTGAGTTGATCAAAATGTTAAAATTCTTATATAAAATTAATCTTTTAACAAATTTCAAAAAAAATTTTCGCATTTTACACATTTAATTTTGATTTAAAGATTTATTTTAGGTTTACAATATGCTTTAAATAAGTTTACAAAATTTCAAATAAAATCTCTCTTTAAACATTTTAAGCTGTTTCCCACCCAATAATTGAACCTCTCAACTGCTGAATATGTCTTTGTTTGACTAATTTTAATCACTTTTCACAAAGGATAAAACATTGCAAACTTATTTTGTTTAATGTCAATATTGATTTATGAAATTTTCATACACATCTTACTTATATAATAAGAATAGAAACAACTTCTTTGCGATTTGTAAAAAATACAGTTTTCAAACAAATTGTTATTTGAAATCACATTTTGCTTTTTATTTAACGGGGTAAAAATTGAAATTGAGAAATATTTATAAAATAAAAAAGTTTCAGTAAAAGCGAAATTTATTGATCAGGTCGTCTATCATAGTATACGGAGATATACACAGTATATCTATGTATACGGAGGTTCAAAACATCACAGCTTTGAAGTCTGCCTACTTTGCTGGAAAATATTCCAACAATCAAATTTTATATTAATATATGCATATTTTAATATTTAATTGCTGAATCAGAAAAAGAGTACAGCTAAAAAAAAAATTTATATCCTAAGATTGCAAGGGTGATTCAAGATTCAGAGTAATTGAAGCGTTCAGAAATCAATCCGACTAATTCATTTTTTTTTCTTTTAGAAATTTAGGTAATGATATGATTGGGTTGAAAATTTTCAATATATCTATACCTATATAGTGATCATGAATTTTCCTTGATTACAAGAAAATAATGGGTATAATCAGAATGTAGTGAAAAAAGTAGTATTTTTTTAAGTATATATATAGATAAATAACTTTACATGTTTAAAATGAGCATTTTTATTTGATGGAGTTAATTGGGTTGTCTTCTGAACGCATCAAATGTTCTTTACTTTAAAGCTGTTCTCAAATGCTCAGTTAAATAAGTGCAAAACTTTTTAACATATTCACATTATTATTTTTTTAAACAGAAATTTATAATATAATAAGCCTGACTATGGAAGTAATTTGGAATGGAACTGTGTTTTCCATTTTTTGATCAATAAACTACGTATTGATAAATGTTTTCGATTGCGTAAAAAACACTTTTTTTTACACCTGTTTGAGTGGTTATTCCGCGCAAAAATTCAATTCAAAACGATCCACTTTGACATTCTCTTCAGAAAAAAATATGGTGTTTGCAAATAAAACAGAAAAATGAATGTGGTTAGATAGTTTCTAAACAACACCTGCTAGCTTTATGTATTTCCGAGAAAAAATAACTTCAATTTTGTGTCTTAAAATTGCCCTTTTTGATTAAAAAACATCCTTAACTGCTATTAGCGGTCTCACTAGGTGCTGCTTTCTTCATACTGTAACTTCTAACTTCCATTTTAACTTTAGAAACTAGTGATATTATGTTTCATTTGGAAAACACTATTGTGAATATCCATTAAATATTTTCATACTATATATAAAAATATTATTGTGAATTAAATCTACAAAAAGAAAAAAGGTCACATTCATACAATTTTTTTAACGGATACAAGAATAAGGAATTTTACTTATTGCATACGTTTATTATGGAACATGTATCATAATTCCTTTTAAACATATGGCCTTCTCACTTATATTTCGTAACAACTACTAGTTTTAATTACTTTGCGTATAATTTCCATATTATTGAATATTTAAAAATTATCTGTATAAAAAGCTTTTTATAATATTCCAAAATGTCACTTTCAATTAATATTAGATAATGCCTTTAGAGGCTTCTTAGAAATTGGCATTACTACCTCAGAAATTATAAATGTTAATTCGCATAAAAACATTCCAGACTTTTCCCTGCAGGTGAAAGTTAGAGAAACAGCCAACAACTTTTTTTTGTCCGTATTCTTTTAGAGGACTTAATTGACATTCAATAAACGGTTTGAGCAACAAGGGAGACCGGTTTATAGCATTTTTGTTTAGCAAATTGAGCCAAAGTCGTTAACACCAAGATCAAGGTGAACCTAGTTTCGAAGAAATTTATCTCTAGGCTAAACTGGAAATTATATTGGGTATATTTAAAGTGAATAGGTGGCAACACATTCCTCAGTATGCAAAGTGAAATGACGAAATTAGTCTTGTTTACCCTAACGTCGTCGGTTCTAAATCAGAACTTGTGCAACTGTCTAATGCCCGTACTTTTCTGGCAATAACATCGAGTTGAAAAGTTCGTTCCAAGAGTTAATTAAAGAAATTAAAAAATAAACAAATGTTAAGGTTGCTACAGAACTGAGTCTGACACAAATAGCAAAAGAGAGAGAAAGAAAAAAAAAAAAAAAAGAGTGAAATGTATTTCAGTTGGGGGTAAAACTTGACGAGTGACGTAGACATCAACGTGAAATCAAAAATACTCATAATACTCATTTTTCTTACACTTTCACAAAGAATTGAACATTTTCAATAGCTTAGAATGCAATTTGTCAATTTCTAAGTTTGTAGAGTTTGTATTTTTAGAATTGGGCAATCTACATGCAATTATTCCATCTTATTTCATAGTTTTGTTTGCAGGGCGTTATTACCCATATAGGTGGGTAATAACGTGGGTAATAGCGTGGGTAATAACGCCAAATAGCATTGGTCAAGAAATCACGCCATTACATATTATGAAGACATATCTGCTAAATTATTTTCTTTATACAGATAGTCAATGAGTTGCTGTATCAAATCATATATTTGTTTGAAAAATACAATCTAAAACTGAGCCGTAAAAATTGGTAGAACCTTAACGTGGCGTTATTACCCCAGGGTACCTTAATAATAATTAAAAAAAATAATAATTTCAAAATTCTAGGGAGAAAATAAGTAAACACCCCCCATTTAACTTTTTTACAAATTATCGCAAAGAAAGTTATTGGTGATTGGGAATTAAGTACTTTTAAATGACGGATATAAAATTTGCTTATGAGACCATTTACATATTAAAACACACCCAAATTTCATTTTTTTTCAATGGTAATACTTAATTTTGACAGGATATTTCAAATCTCCAGTTCAAACTGTGCCTAGGCACTAAATTTCAAATCATTTGAATGATAAATTTTTGATTTATAAACATTTAAAATTTAGTGCTTCTAATGTTAAATTACATTTTCATATTTTTATTAATATCTCCCGAAATTATACTCCTAAAGTGCTAATTTTTTATGTAACAGTAATACTAAAACATATCAACATAAATAAATTGAATTTGAAATTTCAATAATTTTATGAAATGAAGTATGAAATTAATATTCGAAAAATTATGACTTGCAACCAACAATTTATTTTTTATGGATTTAGATTTATTAAGTCCTGCTTAATAGAAATCCAAAATTTCAAAATTTTCTTCCAAGCTGTTTTCAAATTAGGCTTAAAAAAAGAGAGAAATTATGGTTTAAGGGGCCATCTACGATATCAGTGACTAGATATTTTGAAACTTCATATACTATCCTGTAATCTGGCAATCTTCAATAACTGATTGAGTGGCGCCAGAAGCCTTGATCAAGAAGGAGGCTCTCTCGGTCAACAATCGAGTACGAACATCAATTTGGAAATAACCCCTAAAAACTGCTCGTTTTAAAATAATTAATTTCTCAAAAACTTATCATATAAATTGCATGAAATTTTTTTTCTAGGCTAATTGAAGGTAGTAGTGTTCAGTAGTAGTGTTTGTATTGTCAGAATTGGGCACTGCTATGGGAAAAAACAAAATTAGGGTTCATTTTAATATGTAGATGGCCTCCTAAGAAAATTTTATATACATAATTTAAAAGTAAACTTTATTTCCAATCGTTTGGCACCAGCAACTCACTAACTGTCTTCTATGATAATTTTTTGCAGAGTTAGTAGAGGTGTTTACATTTTTTCCCCACGACTACAAAATTCAAGAAATTTTCTTAATGATATCTATATATTTAAATGACGAGGCTGCTTTTTCAGTAATCCGGCCTGGGGTTTCTATAGAACCGATTTTGATAATTATTTCTTTAAATGAACTCACTTTATTTGTAGATGTCCTCTCATTCGGTATTTTTTAAAAATAATTCCATTGTTATATTTTAATTTCAAAAGCTGTTTTGTGATTCTTCTTCACTTTAGTGGCGATGGAGTTACTTTTTCTGTTGAAGAGAAAAGGGAACCAATATCATTACGGATGTTATTTTTATATTACAATTTAAAATATTTTTTTTAAAATTTTCGAACAGAAAATGACGTTACGATTTAAATTAATACGTTCTTATTTATAAAGCTGTTACATTTCAATATTTTATCCATTCCACCGATAATTGAAATGGGCATCTTAGAGCGCTTCAATGGTTAAAAATGAAGTCATAGTATAAATTAAATGTGTATCATATGCAAAATTGTTACTGAAAGATGTGACATCAAGTTTGGAAATATACATATTAATAATCTATTGTACGTTAAAACATTTTTTAAATAGTGAATATGAAAAGCATTCCTCTAAATTTTGCGAAAGAGGAAAAAAATTGTTTTATTATTATTATTATTATTATTTAGTTAAGAACAAAAATCCGAATTTCGTTATAGCGGCGCAATTTTCCATACTTTTTTATTACATAATACCAAAGATCAAAGACTCAATTACTAACTAAATAATTTCATACCATTAATTGTAAATTTCTGATAGCGTATTGGAATAAAAATTATTCAATAATTTGAAAAGTTAAAATTAAACTTTAGTCAAAAATATTATTTGTTTTAAGATTTAGGATAGCCAGTATAGTAAAGTTCACTACTAATTACATTTATTTTGGAGGTTTTTTTTTTTTTTTTTTTTTTTTTTTTTTTAATAATTCAATTTTCATTTCATTCATTTTCAATCGTCAAATTTGGCGGGTTACGACTCCTTTATTACTTTCTTCTATCTTTGCACGAAGAAAGTATAATATTCGTAAAAATTTTCGAAATCTGTTTTTCGACGAATTTACGCGTTTTAGGGGTCAGACATTCCAAAAAATGTTAGGACTTGATATGAACTAGATCTGATTAGTTTTTTATGTATATCGCTCAACATGTGGCGCTGCTATGTTGCATTATTCACAATTTCCACAATAGCCATATCTCAAGAACTAGAGCATAGATTTTTATAAAACTTTAGATTTAGCTAATACGTGATATAAGATGGTTCTGATTACGTTTTGGAGCAAATTGCTCAACAGGTGGCGCTGCCATGTTGCATTATTCGTGATTATTGCAATAGCTCTAGTCCCTGATACAGATTAGTCTTGTTTAGTTTTTGGTGTAAATCGCCTTACAAATGGTGCTTCTATGCTTCATTTTTCACAAATTTTCGCAATAAATGTGTATCTCAAGAACTAATGCACGGGTTTTTATCAAATTTCAGACTCAGTTATAAGTTGACATAAGTTGTTGCTTACTATATATTTTCCATTAAACCCCCTAACTGGTTGCGCTGTTATGCTGCATTTTTCAGGGAGTGTTAACATGTATAAGATAGAAGAAAGCTTTGGGATTGCCACATCTGACAAGTTTTTAAAATTAATTTTATGCACTGTTATACTAATCTTAATTCAATAATACTAAGGTTGAGAGCTGTGCTTTTGTCCGAATGATTCATTCGAATACCAAAATCCTTTATTTTCCTCATCACTAAGCAAATACAAAGCTGTCATTCTTCCGTGTTTTTTTTTTTTTTTTTTTTTTTTCTCTTTTCCCCTGTCAGGTAAAAATAAAAAAATATCTTAAATGTAATATTTAGCACCTAGATACAAGACATGTTTCTAACTTTCTGATTCACATTATGATATACTTTTACTCGAATGAAGAATTGCACTGAATTTTTATTAACTGCTGTAATAAACTCCAAACAACAATTTCAGCATTAAGGTGCTGTGCAAATATAGCGTTATCATTTTAGGCGGAGGAGGGGGTCCGGAAAAAGCCCGAAAAACATGATTTTACAATATGTCTGTCTGTGAGTCTGCCGGTCTGCCTGTATGTGGCAAAAATTTTGTGGGCGCTCTATCTCAAGAACTAATGCACGGAATTTCACAAAACTTTAGACTCTGTTATATCGTGATGTAAACTAACTCTCATCAGTTTTTGGTGTATATCGCTCAACAGGTAGCGCTGCTATGCTGCATTATTCAGAATTTCGACAACAGCTATATCTTAAGAATTAGCAATGCATGGATTTTCATAAAACTTTAGATTTAGTAAGTACTTGATATAACATAGTGTTGATTACGTTTTAATGCGAATCGCTCAACAGATGGCATCGCAATGGTGTATTATTCGTGATTATTGCAATAGCTCTATCTCAAGAACTGATGCACGAAAATTTCTAATGGTTCAGATTCTATTAGTCCCTGATATAGATTAGTGTTGTTTAATTTTTGGTGTAAATTGCCCTACAAAAGGGCTCTGCTAAGCTTAATTTTTCCCGATTTCGCAATAGATGTATTTCTAGAACCTGTACATGCCTTTTCATGAAACTTCATATTCAGTTACTATCGGATAAAAAAAAAAATATATCCTGATTGTTTTTAATGCACATCACCCAACATCTGGCGTTGTTATGCAGATTTTTTTTAAGATTTTGCATTAGAGCTATCTCAAAAACTAATGCACGGATTTTCATCAAACTTCAGATTTAGTTATAATTCGACATAAATTGTTGCTGACTAAGTTTTTCTTTGAACCACCTAACTGGTGGTTCTGCTATGCTGTATTTTTCAGGAAATATTAACATGCATAAGATAGAAAAAAGTTTTTGGATAACCACATCTGACTAGTTAAGATTCATAATGATTTTGATTAAGCATATATGCGTACGAAGTAAAATAAGTTTATAAGCACTGTTACTTTTAAACGCATATACGACTTTAATAAATCTATTCGGCTGTAGAAAAATGTCTTCCAAAAAATTCACTCGAACATTAAAAATCAATAATTAATTATAAAATATATGAGTGCGAAATAAGTTGAATATTTATAAAAAAAATAATTCATAAATTTCGTGTAGAGTAACTTTAAAATTTGTCCTATTGGTAACTGTTAAACTGTCGGGAACACGAAAAAATTAACGTAAATGTCGGGATGGCAATTGTGAAATTCAAACTGACAACTTCTTGACACATTTTTTAAATTCAGTTTTGTTCATAAATCACAAACGTAGGAAATTGACAGGTGCTCTTATTCAGAAACTATGCAATCGAATCGAACACTTTTTCTTTTTTCTTTTTCATTTTTCCGCAAAGGTAGAAAATCTCTCAGAAAATGCTGTCGTTTAAAACCAAATTTCTGGAGGACTCTGTTTTTTTCACTGTTTAACTGATCTTGTTTAATCAAACATGTAAACAGGGTCCGACTAAGGCTATGACGAAGGGGGGGGGGGGTAGCATCATCCTGAAGAATCCCTTCAATCTAAAAATAGATTTTTTTTTTTTTTTTTTTTTTTTTTTTTTTTGTGAATAATGTGGATGTGGCTATTAAACTTCATACGTATTGTATTTATGTATAAATTTTGTACTCGGTGCAATTCGAATCTGTATATTACAAAAATATAGTCACAATTTTAAGAAAAAGTACTAGCAGGACCGTTGTAGAAAAAAATGATAGATTAGTTGATAGAAGTACCACTTTGCAAACTCTGTCTTTACTTATCTACGTATATTATAAGATGGCTAAAAGAAAATGTCGTAAATTGGTCATAATTAATGGTTTTAACTTGCCACATTACGAGTTAAACGTTAATAAAGAATTTCTTTTGAAAACAATAGAATACTAAGTTGTTATAATAAAACTTTAATTATTAATTTTCTAATGTAGTTTGTTTTCCGCATAGATGAACGAGGTACTGGAAGCAAAGAGAGAAAGGAGAACCACTCTTATTTTCCTAAATGTTTGAAAATATTTGAATTTTGATACTTTTTCCCTAATCTTAATTATCTGGCAATTTTTAGCGAAAATCCTAAGTACTCTCATAAAGGACCCGGGGCAATTGTCCCGCATGCACCTGCATAAGTCAGGCCCTGCATGTAAATAGCCAGTAGATTTTAAATAGCAGCTGATTCCATCTTGAAATTCCCAAATCAAGGCGAAATGAATTGCAACCCGTTTTAGAAGATCGTCACTTTTTTTTTTTTTTTTTTTTTTTTAAATATTGTTCAATGTTGTGCAATCTTTTAAAAACCGATCAAATTAGCGTATTTTTAGAATTTGCGGTGCCTCACGGGGTTGATGAACTTAGCTCGTAGGGGCAGAGACCCTTAGTACATACATATGTATATATATATGTATATATAAAGTATTAAAATACATATCTATCAAGTAGTTTTTTAAAGATTATTAAAAATTATCAAATAATCTCAGTTTAAAGAGAGATGTATGCTGAAATAACTCATGCCTCAAAGTGGTAATAAATAAGCTTTCGACACAACTACTTACATTCTCTTCGGTTCAAGACATGCCTAAAATAACGTATCACATGCATACTGATTAATTTTATACGATTTTTTTTAAGGTTATCTCGAACGAATCTGCTAACGTTAATTAAAGAAAATTTTCAATCAGATATTTGATTATAAAAGTGTTTTTACTATTATTTTTTAAGCTTTTAAATAAAACTTTCAATTCAATTGAAATTTACAAATCCAGAAAGAAAACAAGTAAAACAATATCAGACAGAAAAAAATGTGAACTCATGGTACATTTAATGTAAATGTTTGTCAAATGAAATGATGTCTTCCATCATCTTTCATGCAATACGAAACCTGCCGGTCTCGCAAATCATTCCAGCGTGGAGAAAGCCTCAACTGAAGCTTTGAATCGCCGGGATTACGTAACGGGAGCTGAACCGGTTTATCGGACTGGTTCATGGCGAAGTGGCCAGAAAATGCGTTTCAGACAGACGTTGCACGACCGGATTTGTCAAAGAAAAAAAAAATCGTCTGCGGAACTGCGTCAAACAAACGATGAAAACAAACATTTTCCATTTCCGCTGTTCCGTGGTGGAGTTTTCTTTCTGACGTCAGAAATCTACGCAGCTTTTCATGTGCTGCCGAATGTAAGGTTCGCACTGGCGGACATCTTTAACCACAGTAAAGCATCACGGAATAACAAACTGTTACTAATTCATATAAAACAAACATATGCAACTAGTTTTCATTTTCCAGTCGGTAACTTTCAGCGTTGTATATTGAGACGAATTTCAGTTGCTGATGCGACTTCTAAATTTGTAAAGGACACTTTTCAAATATTGTTTTAGTAAATATGTAAATGTAGAATAGACTGTTAGAAAAGTTACAAAAGATTTTCACAAGAAAATGAAAGAAAAAAGAAAGAAAAAAAGAAAGAAAAGAAAAGAAAAGAAAGAAAGTAAAAGGTTACTGAAAAGGCTTTAAAAAAATCTAGCCTTTTTGTGAGAACCCAATTTAGTGACATTTAGGATAGGATAATATAGGGAAGGATAGTTGCTCCCTCTCAAAAACATTTTTTATTTATGAATGTATGAATATTCATAGATCAGACTTTTTTTTTTCCCCGGAAATTGCACAAAATTTAAAATACCATATTTGATTGCAATAAAAAATATTACCACTTTTAATATTTTTTAATAAACACTTAAAATACAGAAATGAATAATTTTTAATATTATTTGCTATAGTTTTGAAATTGTAACATTTTTCAAAGTGAGACACATACATTATTAATACGTATTTTGACTAATTTCATATGTGAGAGTTGGACTGCACCAGTTACTTCTCAGCACATGATCAAAAGGAATTTTTTCCAACCCAGCTTTGTAAACGGCGCTTCTGAAAGTTTCTTTGATGTGGAGATTTTTTTGGACAATCTCCCATTTTAAGTCGCCAAATAGCTTTTGATGTCCTGGCAAGCTTGGTAGATTCGGCGACTAAACAAAACAGGTTCACACAAAGGGAGAAAACAGGATGACGTGAGAAGCGCATAGAAAATTTTATTCAAATATAGAATTCAATTAATCTGAGCAAACATATGTAGAATATTATCACACTATTTGTAATTAATATTGCCAGGTTCAGTGATACAAAAAATGGGACATGGGAATAAAACAAAGCGGTACAATGGCTTCTAATTCGGAACATAAAAATAAATTAAAACTTATTAAAGCTCTTGACTATGGACGGGGAAGCGCTTGCGAAATAATGCTATTCCTATGGGGAGGTTATTTTCTAATATCTGGTTTCCATTTTGACATTTTTAAATATTTTTATTTATTTATTTATTTATTTATTTTGTATGAGGGACATGCCATTATCGCTCCTTTTTTACTTTTTCGATTGTGAATGCACATATTTTTTATAAATTTAGTTTCACTTAAACCAGCTAAGTAAAATTGCTTATTAAAAAATATCTGCAACGAAAACCGGAAAAGTAAAAAAGCAGCAATGTTGGCATGCCTCTCATGCAAAATAAATAATTAAATAAATAAATAAATAAAATAAAAATATCAAAATGCAAATCAGATATTAGAAAATAACCTCCCAATAGAAATAGCATTCGCTCGCGAGCATTTCTCGATCAGAGGCAGGAGAAATTTAAAATTTCTCTATAACGACATTTTTCTCTTAAAAGTAAAACATTAAGAATACCTTTGGTAAAAATATCATATAATTATACCTGCTAATACAAAAATCTGTTTAAAGGGCCTTATGTCTTCAGTACTTTGCATTTCCTTTTTATCAGATTTTAATTTATTAAAGCCTATTAAGATGAGATTGCAAGTGATAGAGGAAAAATTCTACTTTGAGATCGTCCGCAAGTATACTTGCATGATATTCCTATGATAGGGACAATGAAATATTTACTTTTAAAACAGGGTTCTATTAGAGACAAGTACTGTTTTCATAGGAATTACTATATTTTTATGTTCCGAAAAAGCCATTCTCCAGCTTGTCTGGCTTTTTTGCGACGCCCGAACCTGGCGCCTGATAGGGAAGTTCGACATGCTGCATTTTTATTTCGAACTTTTTCTACTTATTTATTTACTGTGGATATTTAAGTTTTTTTCAAGGGTTATTTCATTTTTCATCCTAGAATATACTATTGTAAAGAGAAAAAATATCAGGATATTTAACTCTTTTAAATTCTAATAGAAAATATAATTACATGCAAAAACTGATGTTCCGGGCCAGTTTTTTCTGCAAGTTATTATTATATTGAATGGTTGTTATTCAGTGCAGCAGTTTATTTTTTAATCAGCAGTATAGTGCCCTCCTAAGCAGCCGTGTTTTCATTTCTTATTGGTAATTCTTTGAAATTTCGTATTTTAAATCTTAAAATCTCAAATTTTAAATCTAAAGTAATTAAAATATCGATTTTGTGAGAATAAAACTAATGATTACTTCGAGTAATTAATTATTCTTATATATATTTTATTAATTATCATAATACTAATTGGTTCACAAAAATCACTGCTTTATTCTCCTTCCCCCATAATATTTGAATTTCTACACCTCTCACGAAGAAGGTTTCTTTAAATAACTTTCCTTAAAAATAATGAAAAAATATCAAAGAAAATATAAAAAAAAGAGAATCTAATTTAGAGACAGAATCTCGATAGATTTCTAAATAAATAAATAAATAAATAAATAAAAATCTTTAAGTTATATCAACTAAATCAGTACCTATAGAACGAATTAGCGAAATGCTTTCGCACGATTTGCGAGCGAAAAGTTGTAAAAGTAATAAGTGTCATAAAGTAACAGGTTTCAACACTGCTTTTATATGAGTGAATTTTGAAATTCATTTGAATATAAACATAATAATATAGTTCATAAATGTTTGAATACCGGCCGGCGAATGCGCCCCGGACTTACTCGGAATGGCCTAAGCTTCCCCCTTTTTACCCTGATATGTTGTACATAGATTCATTTAGCCCAGAATTCCAATAAACTTTTTATATTATTAAGTAGTGACTCCTGCAATTATGATCTACACCCACCACATATATATTATTTAATTCTATTGCTGAAAAATAGTTCTCCAAACTGCAAGAACTTCTTATTTTATTTTGAGATTGAAATAACTTTCAACTTTTAAGCCAGAATTTAAGCCAACGTTTTCGATCTGAAATATTTAGGATTTTGATGCCCTGAAAAGTAACGCTTTTTCGAGATTATTTAGATATTTTATTTTATTCTTAACAAATGCGAAGCGTTTATAAAAACTCATTTACACAAAATTATTGTACGTAAATAAAACTTTTTTCTCTCTTTAGTTGATATATTAAACAAGATGGAAATTGCACGTGAACGTAGCAAATGAGGTGCGTTTGTACGATAACGAAGTTTTAAAAATATTCAGATCTTGCTGATATAGTAGAGCGTACTTCGAATACAATATAGTAGTCGAAATCTTTGTGTTTCTGTAAATATGCAGAAAGTAATTTTTATTACACCTCAGAATCGTATATCTTATTCATAAAATGTGAAATAGTTGAATATAATTAAAACACGCCCCAAACAATGTTTCCCCGTATAGCATTGTGTAGTGGAATACTTTTGTGTGGCCCTGTAATTTAACAATAAAAATTCTTTGCATCACAGATTGTACAGAATGCATATTTTAGTGTATATTTCATAGATTCATGCCAATTCTATTATGTTCGAATGAGTGTAACATTATAAAAATGCATTTGAATCTTTTTTCCCATTGACCGTAATGTAATGGAATACCTTTGATTGTCCCTGTAAATGATCTATGCATCCGACTTTCATAACATTTGAAATGACTCGATAAAATTACGTAATAATTATATGTTTTAAATTTCGAACGATTAAAATGCATTTGAAATTTTTTTTCCCCATTGACCATAATGTAACGGAATCCTTTTGATTGTCCCTGTAATTGATCTATGCATCCGATTTTCATAACATTTGAAATGACTCGACAAAATTACGCAATAATTATATGTTTTAAATTTCAAACGATTAAAATGCATTTGAAACTTTTTTCCCCATTGACCGTAATGTAACGGAATCCTTTTGATTGTCCCTGTAATTGATTTATCCATCCGATTTTCATAAAATTTGAAATGACTCGACAAAATTATGTTATAATTATGTATTTTAAATTTCAAATGATTCGGTTGGGTAGTTTTCACGTTGTTATATGCGGACGGACAGACAGACAGACGGACAGACAGACAGATAGACAGACGGACGTACTGTGCGACAACAATAGGTGCTACGTATTTACATAATTACGAACGCACCTAAAAAAGAAAAAAAAAATGCAGTTTGACAAGTAATAGACAGGAATGATTTGAAAAAACTGTGTGAAGTGATGGAGGTGAACATCCTAGATTTATCCTAGAACAATAAGAGAAAAAAAAGGAAAGAAAAAGAAAATGAAAATAGAAAAAAAAAAAAAAAAAAAAAAAAAGAAAAAAAAAAACTGTTTTAGTTTAAATGTTGTACTTTTTTTTAAGTGAAATGTATCATTATTCTAAAATTAAAATGCAACTTTTTTTCAAAAATTTAGTTATTAAAATTTATAAAAGCTTTGATTGAGTTTTTACTGACACTAATCAAAGTTACGCATTTATTCATTCATATACGAACATGTAAATGAAAGTATTTTTAATGAATAAACATGGTTGCATAAATAATTTTATTTTTCTGAAAGTTCACAATTTTCTTTTTATGTTGTGAAATTTTAATTTTGTGATGCTTTTACATTAAAGTACTTTTTTTTTTTTAATATGATGAAATAAAATATTTTTTCATATGAAACGTATTTATCAAATTTCTGATCTGACTAATAAAATTGCCATTATTATTATTATTGTTATTATTATTGAAAATTCATTACGTTGTATTAATATACTATCAATGGAGAGATGTTGTGCAATATGATGAAATATCCATCATTTTTTATCTAAAGTACATATAGATTTCGCTCTCCCCCTTAAAAAAAATGTATGCATATCTACATGAATTTTAAAATTTTTGTTTAATACTTTATATGCACATATAGTGATCTTCTTTTGTAAGGGTTATGGCTGGATATCGACCGAAAATTTTGTTTCGATTTCGTTTTCAGTCCGAAATCTGTCGAAAATTCGGCGGAACGGAAACTCTTCGAAAACTATCTGCATTCCAAAAAAACTCGTTACATCCTTCGAAAATTTTCACCATTATTCACTGATTTAAGCAGTGTCGGCTCAAGTGAGACACTCTTCATTTATTGCTATGAGCTTCATTGTTTATAATTATCAGTCATGACTTACTTAAGATGTAGGTGCAAATTATAAAACAGGATATATGCATAGATAATAAAATTTTGAAATCGCTTTTTATTAAAAGCTGTAGACTTAATAGTAATTTTAAAAAATCAGTTTGAAATTGCAGAAGAGTTTAGAATACTTTTTGAGAAGGTTGTAGAATAACAGATGATCATGTACAAAAATCATTAGAAAAGATAAATGAAGGGATGTATAGCTAAAACTCTTTTTATTTAAACGAAATTCATATAACTAGGAAATTATTAATGTGTTTACCGATGCTGGGTTCTTTTGTGTCTCATGTTGTGCCATATACTTCTGTGATTATGTACACGCTTCCATCTTGTGTTGCAGTTGCAGAGAGTGGCGACAACTTTTGAAAAATATTGGGTTGGCTCAAAAATATTGGGTGGGCTCAATGATATTTTGGAAAATAATACAACTAGTTTTTATTTTTATTTATTTATTTATTTATTTATTTTTTGAAAGGTGGACAGATTGTGAAAAGTGATACTTTTAAGTCTAGCTATCATGTTTTAAGATAGTTGTAATTTTTTAAAATTATATTCTCATGCGTTTTTCCTTATAAAGCACTATTATTTATTGTAATATCATCATATCATGAGCATGACTACAAATTGAAAATTTGAAAGTTAAACAGTTTCATTTCAGTCATTTTTGATTTCTGGATGTCAGTCGGAGAATTAAAATGCGCAGTCATTGTAGAAATAAATTTTGTTCTAAGGAGAAAAATGAATAATAAAATAATAATGCAATAAATAACAAAGTTGAACAATGAAAATTAGGCACACTAGGATTCAAAATTATTGGGTGGGCTCAGGCCCCACGGGCCCACATAAGTTGGCGCCACGGGTTGCAAAGTTACCAAACATATGTGAGTGAGAAATGTCAAGCTGAGAATTTTTCTTTAGCTTAAATTGTAAAGCACTTAGAGTACCATTCCAAGGGTTTCGGGTTCAATCCCCGGCCTGAACATTTTTCGCTTTATGCTTAGCTAGTAATGTGATAATTTACTTATTAAATATTCAGTTCAATAATTTCAAACGTAATTTCACTGCTGATAACACTAGTTTACTAAATTCAACTTTTTTTATATACCCCGAAAGAAACCTATATAAATGTATTAGTCTACTCTACCCTCCTTAAACCTAAAAGTGACAGCAGAAATATTCTATCACGTCACAATTTTTTTTTCTGCAGTCAATTGTTTTTTTAATTACCCAACGTGGTGACGACAGTTTAATGTTCATTCGTTTGCTTCAAAAAACAAATAGTTTGTTTCGGATTGAATTAAAATGTCGAGTAGAAAGTGTAAACAAAGTTCTGGTTGTTTTTGCTATGTTTGTGGTCAATTTATATTTTCAAAAAAAAAAAAAAAAAAAAAAAAAAAGAAGAAGAAGAAGAAAGAAAAGAAGAGCGAGTATCAAGCGAGTAAATTCGTTAAAAAGTGCACATCTTCATTATTTTGGAATTCTTGTTGCAAACCAAAATACAAAGTGGGTGCCTCATGTGTTTTGCGAAAGCTGTAGAATTGTTTTACTCGAGTGGTCATCAAGAGAAAATGTACACCTTCCATTTGGTTCACCAATGCTATGGAGAGAACCTAGTAATCATGAAAATGATTGTTATTTTTGTGTTACGAAGACAGTGGAATATAATACAAAAAATAAGGCGAGTATCATAATACCGAAGTTCCGTCTGTTACTAAGCCTATTTTACACTCGAAAGATCTACCACGTCCAGTTTATCCGGTAATTTAAGTGTAAATATACTAGGAGAAGAAAATGAAAGTGATGTTGAATTCAAATCGATTTCTAGGGATTTTGACGAGTTCTCTCTTCAAGAAAAGACTCCGCATTTAATTAACCAAGCCAAGGATCTTATAAGAAATTTACCATTATAAAAATCTTAAGCAGAGCTTCTTGGTTCTTGCCTACAACAATGGAACTTATTAACACTAAACACAAAAGTTACGTTGTCTATAAACAGAAGCAAAGTTTACTCAGCATTTTTCAAAAAGAAGGTGAATATTGTTGTTGTACTGATATCCCAGGACTTTTTGTAGCAATTAATCAAAACTATGATAAAACAGAGTGGCGTTTATTCATAGACTCTTCGAAATATAGTCTAAAAGCTGCTTTGTTACTTAATGGAAATAAGAAGTCGTCTATACCAATAGGACACGCAGTCAACTGTAAAGAGAGCTATGAAACGATGTGTATTTTAATTAATTTAATAAAGTATAAAGAACACCAACGGAAAATGTGCGGCGACCTCAAAGTCATCGGTTTGTTATTGGGATTGCAGAGTGGTTACACAAAATACTCTTGTTTCCTTTGTTTGTTGGACAATCGATCAAAACTACATCATTAGGTAAGAAAAAAATGGCCGATTCGGAACGAGTGTATTCCTGTATAAAATAAACATCAAACACAAACTATTGGTGGATCCAAATAACATTACTCTAGCCCCTCAACATATCCAATTGGGACTCATGAAAATTTTTTTGAAGGCCCTTGACAAAAACAGTGGCGCTTTCCGGTATTTACAAAAAATCTTTCCAAGCATTAGAACCAAGAAGGGATATTTTCTGACCCAAGATCAGTAAAATTATGAAAGATTCTCAAGTCATTCAAAATGGTTGTAGAAGAATTTTTGGAAAAAAAAGGTGAAAATTACAAAGAAATTGTTGCCGATTTATTCAAAAATTTTCAACCGATGTGAGTAAACCTGTCATTAAAGATTCATTTCCTGCATTCGAATCTGACTTTTTTCCGGGAAAACTTAGGAAATATGAGTGACGAACAAGGGGAACGTTTTCACCAAGATTTAAAGATTTTTTTTAAGAACGACATCAAGAATTTTCGGATGAAAAAATGCTAGGAGATTACTGTTGGTCCATTATAAGAGGAACTGGTCCAAATAACTATAAAAAGAAGGCAAAAATTAGCCATTTTTGATTTTTTTAAATATTAATACCAAAATTATGTAATCCAGTTCAGTAAATAAATATTTCTTAAACCAGACGTGACAGAAATTTTTTATTATTTTTTCTGGATAACTCTATTTAAATAAACAACCTTCAGCTGGGGTATAAAAACTGTGTAAACTAGTGTAATTAATTAAAGCTTATATTAATTAAAGCTACAGAAAATCATTCTATCATTGATTGAATTTTCTTTTACATTAAAATAAAAAGTTTTCAGAATTGATTATAGGCACAGATAACCAGCTTGGGCTACATATATAAATCATTGATAATCATGTACAGCTGGCTCTTTTAATTCAAACTCGTTGGGACCACAAGAAACGTTCGAATGATCCAGAGTTCGAATTATGGAAAGTATGAGAGGAAAACATATTTAAAGGGGTACTATTTCAAAGGAATTAATATTTTTAACATTTTTTAAATTTATTTCGGCCGTTATCATCAGAATATGACTTAATATTAAATTAAAAGATATAAATACATGAACTCATTAAGGGATTAAGAACAAGCACAGTCAAAGAACGGTTGAGGGTGTCATTGATAGACAGACGTCGTACTAAGAAAGCGGATATCTTATGCATGGCGTTATATGTATACTAGTTTCAGAAAAATACTGATATAAACGAAAAAAAGAAAGTTATTTTAAGGATCTAAAGTCCTTGAGAAAGTAAGGTAAAATGAAAAATCAGAATTCTCGTTAGTTCGAATTAAAAGAAGTCAAAAGAAAATGAGTTTGAATAAATGATATTTTTAAATGTTATTCTACTCTTGAAAATTTCGGGATTTCATGTTTAGTACGAATTAAACGAAGATTCAATTTATCTGATTTCGAATTGACGAGAGTCGACTGCATATTTAATAAACACGCATAAGTAATTAATAATTAGGCATATTTATGTATGCATTAATTACTTTTAAAAATTGGACATTTTCGTTTTCGGTCGAAAATGGTAGGAATAGCGAAATTCGGTTTCGGTTTATTTTTAGTTATATTTTCTTACTGGGTTAAACTGTACAACTTAGTTTCAGAGCACTAACAATTGATTTTATTTGGCAAACATTAGTTCGGAACGGAAAGGGATATTCGGGAGCTTTCTTCAGAACGCACGAAACAGGATGCAGTTGATTCCGTAACGCATTTCCGCAAAAATTCCTTGAAATACTTTTATAACTGCATCCCACATATGGAAGAAAATTTGATCGAGGAAGGAAATGATGTGCCCTTTACATCTTACATCATCGGATGCGGATTTGCATATCACACGGAACGGAAATTTTCTGATAAATTATTTTTAAAATCATATAACTTTTCTTCTCAAAAGTACTCGAATTTAAATTTAGGTACATAAGACCTCGTTGAAATTTGACCTTGTGCAGCATCAGGAAACAATTAATAGTTTCTGTTTTATATTTTGACTAGTTGTCGTAATGTGTTTTCTCAATACAATTACTGCAAAAAAAGTTGTTTTACAGCAGAGGTTGCCTTGCACATCTAAGCCATTATAAATTTATGGGTATACTTATAAATAGATAATAACTGGCTTATAGTATATTAAGGCAAAAGCTTGACTGTTCTTTACCACTGGTTTTGATGAAAAAGGTGAATATTCTTAATCTGTACTTTTCAACCCTCCTCCCTTACTGCTGCTAATGAAATATTTAAAGATTCTTTCACTTCAACTGAAAAAAATCCCCCGCAAACTGTTAAAAAAAAAAAAAAAAAAAAAAAAAAAAAAAAATTGTAAAGTTATTAAAAGTTTTCTATGAAACTCGGATTCCTAGAACATTCTATGTAACGGCAACAGCAAAAATTCATGTGACAGTTACAGATTTGCAATGAAAATCAAAAAATTTGTAAGATTACTAAGGATATTTTAGGAAACTGGGATTCCTAGATTTTTTATGTAAGTGCAACACAGGTTACAGATAAAAGTTTAGTAGGATCACTTTAACTTTATTAGATTTGATTTCTGTAGCTTTACAGAAATTAGTTTTGTAGATTTACATATTTTCTTGTAAAATGTACAGATAAAATGTTAGTAAATAAGCAGATTTCGGCAGTTTTCCATCTGTAGGATTACAAATATTTTTTTTTCTTTTCTTTTTCTTTTTTGACAGTGCATTTTAAGACATTGGTTTCACATTATTTGTGCCGCTGATAATTATGAATAGCTTTATTATCTTTTACATATGAAATTACAGATTTCAAACAGATTTCATGTCATCTATGCACATGAGATTACATGCATATATTTAATGTACATCACACGCATTCAAATAAATCTGTGTGTGAGAGAAAGACAGAGTACATTCACGATGATCAATTGTATCCGTTGACTGTTCGGAAATACTGGTTTTGGTGAAAAGTAGAAGGATCTTAAGCTGTAAAATAAAAATCCCTAAAAAGATTAAATCTTCTTAGGCAATCTATTAAAGTCATACATGCTTAATACATACATATATATATATATATATATATATAGCAAAATAAAAAATAAAAAACTGTATGTGTGGAAGAAAAAAAATTATCTTGATGATTGTAAAATCTAGCTGTGCCTGTGATAGCAAAAATGTTGGCGATCTCTGTTTTACTGGTTTTAATGAATAAGATATCATGTTCAAAAATAAGATGCTAGATGCATCTTATGCTGCATTTTAAAAAAATGTATATTTAAATTTTAAATATTTTTAAGAAAGTTATAAATTTTGAAAAATGTGAAATGTGATTAAATAAAAATTTTAAAGTTTATTGCGCTTTTAAAAATACTTAAAAGTTAGGAAAAAAAAAAAAAGGCAGTGGATCAGTTTACAGAGTTTATACAGAGAATGCATATGGGCAAAATTGAATAAGTTGTTCAGACAGACAATAGTGCATCGCATACTCTATTGCAGATAATTACAGTAACAATAACATTTATTTTTCCATTAATATTCATTATTATAGTTTTATAATTAAAGAATTCATAAAATAGTCAAAATACTACTGATCAATTTAGACATTTTTCTGTCCATGAGGGAATTTTACAGCTCGAGGATGAGAGGGGGAGCTTAGGGAGGTATTGCATCCCGGAGGGGGGAGGGAATTTTTAAACTATTAGTAAATAAAATTTTCAAAAATTCACATGAACATTTTGATGTGCCGGGAAGGGCTATTAATGAATAGAAATTTTCAAAAGTTTCAGATAAACATTTAGATTCACCAGGAGGGGAATGCCCACTTTAGTTCATCACTGACCTGACAAATGCGTTGTAATTAAAATTCATTCAAAGAAAAAAAAATGGCGCAAATGGAAGTTTCGCTTTTCGAAACTGAAAAATGACACGTGCATTCAGATCACATGCTCTTGCACCACCAATGGCATTCAGGAAGGGCGACGCCCTCTCCAAGAATACGAAGGCTACGCTATCGTATTTAGATAAGCACGGCGAAGCTCACTTGGTTTCCTTTTCAAATGCATTACCTTTTTCTTTACTAAGCTACTCACTCAACGACCTAATTTTAGAGGTGAAAAAAAAATAAAAAAAAATAAAAATAAAAGCTACCGGATGCCTGTACGTTAAAACTGGCTTCATTGCATTTCTTGCTCAACAGTATGTGATGCAATGAAATTTTTCTTCATTCGCTTCTGTCTTTTAACTTAAAAAAAAAAAAAATAAGAAGGTTATTTATAGTGCTTTAGTAGTGGGGACCACATTACTCTATAGACTACATTCGCAGACCCACGGGAGGAGCTAAGGGGGCTGAAGCCCCTTCCAAATCGCATGGTTAAACTAACTATTTAATATTTTCTAAAATTATGAAATCTTACTTTTATTATTTTTAATATATTCTGCAAAATAGAAATTTTCGAAAATCAATCTTTTCACAATTTTTTTCTTATTTATAAATTTTCGTATGAATTTTGAAATATCAGCATTTTTTAATATTAACCACTTAAAACATTTTTTTTCTTTTTATTTATCAAAGATGTTTAAACCTTCAGAATTAGCCCCATCAAAAACTTTCAGAGCCGCTGAACCAGGTTTCACTGATCCCCCCCTTCCCCCACCCAGTCTTCGTTCTGTATCAAGTCAACAGAAAAATGTACATTCGGGTATGTCTCGGACAGACTTACAAGTATACAAAAGAGAAAATCCACACGATAAGTCGCGAATGTATTAATATAATTTTCACTTAAAAAATAGATTATTTTTGCTTCGATTGTACTTCATTGATTTGATAATTGATAACCATTAAAATATTTGCAATTGTGCTTTATAAATAAAAGAAATAGCTAAAATAGCAATAAATGTAGAGACGAATTAGCCTCTAAAACCACAAGAACATACTCATAATGTAACTGCATTCCAGTAGCTGAATGAAGTCCAAAAGCCCAGGCAAGTTATTGCAAGCTAAGTGCAATATGGAGGGTGTAAACATTATAAGATTTCTGACAGAAACAGATGACCGGGAGCTACGATTCAGAGCAGATGTGCTTCCGCGTGCTTGTGCCTTGCCGGAACGAAGTTTCCGTTTTAAAAACCTTTTAAAAGGATCGATTGAGATCCATGTTTGATTTTAATCAATAATATGTGTTTGTTAATTTTATATTTATATTGCCCAAGAATTGTCGGTTTATATGTATTAAATATTTATTCAAGAATTGATAATTAAATATTGAGATAGCGAGATTTTGGAACTTTTTTTTATTTACTACTGCTTGCTTTTCCTACGCCAAATTCCTATATATATATATATAAAAAAAAAAAAAAAAAAAAAAAAAAAAAAATTGCCGTTATTTTATATGTATTTATTAAATAAAGATTTTCGTCATTTACTCTCATCATATTGCTGTGATAATTAGTAATAATCATACAAAATTCAAATTCGGATTACTCTGTTTAAACAAAATCTTAGGAGGGAAAGGTATTATGCTGAAGTACTATATAACATAAGATTAAATATTTTTAAAATGAAGAGAAATATGCGCTAGTTTTTGTAATTATACGTTTTAGTGGTTCATATTCTATAAAGATGCATAAGGTATTTTCAGCAACTCTTCATTCCTAAATGAGTGATATGTATTACCAATGCAAGGGTGGAGTCGCTAGACATTTTCTCGAATAGAAATTTTCGGAAACATGAATTTTTTATCACCGTTACTTAAATAATTTCTTAAGCATTGTGTTTATGTTGAAATAAGGCCAAAACTTTGAAGCTTATTATGGAATATAAGTGATGGTTCCATAACCAACTAGACATCCAAAACAGAACATTCAGTTACGCCCATGTCTGGAGCTGAATCGACCGAGTTTATCCGTACCACCCCCTGCGTAGTTCCTAGTGCCGTGCCACTTCCTGTGTCAATTCAGGCAGCCAGTTCCAACCAGTTTTAAGCCTTGACCTTGACATTGGAGAGGGTAGAAAGAAAACAGTGCGCATGCGCTGCGGGGGAGTTGTGACGTCAAAGATTCCTTCGACGGGGGTTAGAAATGGAAACAACACTCTAAAGTCTGGGAAGTTTGGTTTGCGAACAACCAATGAGAATGAACTTCCGCAGAGGCTTCGCCAAAGATACAACATCGTACTTTGAGCTCCATATTTCTGTTCGGTGAACATTAAGAATTTTATCAGAACACTCGTGCAAGACAATTTAAAAATACATATGTAATCATAATAATAATAAGTTCCGCAATTACAAAATAATATAAATAAATAAATACGTTTTTACCATCATTTTACGAAAAGGAGAATTGAAACACCAAGTTCTTTTTTCATTCCCCACCTGAACCCCTAATTTAAGAAATATTTTCATCACATAAACTTAAAAAAGAAATAGAAAAGAAGGAAGAGTAAAAACTGACTTCAGTGAAAGGTTCAAACTCAGGCAGACTACCTCAGAGAAGACAAATTTTTGGCCTCGCTTTCTCTTAGTGTTCAGTTATTTAAAGTCCCTTGTAAATTTATCCCTTCTTCTTCTTCTTTTTTTTTTTTTTTTTTTTTTAAACTTACCAGAAGAAAAAAAAAAAAAAAGAGGAAAAGTTTGCTGATTACCTTCAAAACCAATTATAAGGAAGAAAAGCCTATATACCACTCATATGTCACAAAAATTCAGATGGGTTAACTTAATATTTCAAATAAAATATTGCTAGAGAATCATTGAATTCTTGCTCCCTCCCCCCCCCCCACACACACACTCTGACTCTCTCTCTACATACACACATATATATAGTATGTTGGGGGAAAATTTGGCAAAGCTTTTCCCTTAGTGGACTCTGATTGGCTGCTCGCGAG
Source organism: Maratus speculifer (assembly GCA_964019185.1). Taxonomy (NCBI): domain Eukaryota; kingdom Metazoa; phylum Arthropoda; class Arachnida; order Araneae; family Salticidae; genus Maratus; species Maratus speculifer. The sequence goes on from OZ025291.1 coordinate 116,520,109, forward strand.
CCGAGCCTCCTAGTTGATAAGCAATAGTGGAATTGATTACCGGGTTCTCGGTTGCTGGAGCTGATGCTCTGCGATGGTCTCCTTTCCTCTAATTTTTTTTTTTTTTTTTTGTAATTAAGGGAGTAAAATTGCGTACGTCTTTTCCTCTATCGAAAGAACCAAATCATAGACTGGTGGGGGTGTCTAGAGAAATGATAAATGATGGCGCTCTACAAGTTAAAGTAGGAAACTTGGGTGACAGAAAATCGGAAATATTAAACAAAAATATAAATTTATTCATAAAGATGTTTATGAATATTGTTATCTTTGTTTACCAATACGCTGTTTTTCTAAATGATTTTTTTTCGGTAAATAAAATAATTAATTCGTACACAGATAAAATATGTAATATCCGATTGTTTGTTATTTAATACGTTTATTATTATTGCATTTGTATTCCGTTTTAATACATGAAGAAAATTTTTTTTTGCGTTCTTTTATTCTTCTAATTTAATAGAACCAGACTGTATTCGACTCCTTCCACTATTATTAATTTGACACTATGCCGACAAATATATGGGACATTATGGAATATATACTATATTAAAATTGAATTGTTTTAGTTGAGAAAATAATATTTGTATATATATAAAATTATATTATGTGCGATTTATTTACTTTTTCATTTTTAAAATGTCAAGCAGCATAAAATTTATAATTATAAATATTAATTATATTTTTAAAAATATTTATTACTAATTATTCGTTAAATTATTTTTATTTTTCATACTAGCTGCATCTTATTAAAAAACGAAACAATGAAATGTTTTTTTTTATTTATTTCTAGGTTAAAAGAGTTCATTTTTTAAAATCGATTTAAAAAATATATATAAATAACATTTTTTTAAAAGAAGTAAAATAAATAAGCTAATTTAGTAGGAAACTCAATTATCTACTTCTCTATTTTTAAAATGTCGAATAGCACACAAATTATTAGTATTATATATATTATTCATTATATTTAAAAACGTATTTTTATTTATTTATTTTTACTTTTCATACTTGCATGCTATTGATACTTGTGAAAACGAAATGCTTTTTATTTATTTCTCGATTAAAGCAGTTTATTTCTTTAAATCGAACTTTTTAAAACCTATAAATAATACTTTTTATTAAAACTAAAATATATAATCACATAAACAAGCTCATTTAGTTGATAACTCATTTGTTTGAAATCAGTTTATTTAGTGACTTTGAAAAAAATAATTCCTAAAATCTGTCATAAAATTAGTATTAAGGCGACTACGGTTTTTCAACATTTTTTTTTCTCTTTCTCACAGTGTAAACCTTGCAGTAATCTTCTATTTTTTTTTTAAATTTAGGTTTCATTAAAGGGGAAAAAAATGAATTGGTCTTTTTTTTAGTTATAAATCCTATTATTTTTTTGTGAAATCAAAATAAAAAATCGATACGCTCATCTAGTTAATAGCAGGTTTGCTTTCATTCAGTTTATTTAGTTAATTAAAAAAATAAATTGAATATTAATTTCACAAAATTATTTCACAAGATTAAAGCGACTCCATTGTTCCATTCCAATAGATTTGTTTTCTGCTTCATGATGTGGTTCATGCTATGTAGTAAAAACAACATTTACAAGTATATTATTGGTATACAAGGAAGAAGATTGTTTTTTCTTTATATTTCAGTTAAATCGTCCATGCCTTAAATTATTAATCTGATAATTTTTTTTAAATAAATAAATAGCATTTTTCAATAATAACAAAATAAATAAAGTCATTTTCTTAATAATACATTTGTTTTAAATCAATTCATTGAGTCAATTTCAAAAATGAATTTAAATTTGCTTTCACAAAAACTAGTACTTAAGACGAATGCGGTATTCTATTCCAGCGCAGTTGTTTTCTATCTCACGGTCTCCACCTTGCAGAAAAACAACTCCTACAGGTATAATATTGATAAACGAAACATTGTAATTCTTTGTCTTCATTTCCTTGTTAAAATAGCCCATTTCTTAAAATTTTAATGCAATCGAATTTTTTTTAGCTTTAAATAAAATTTTTCAAAACAAATAAATATACTAGCAAAAGCCATGCTTTGTTTGGATTCGCGAAGCGTTATTTCATAAGGTAAATATTTGAAAGAAACAATATACTTTTTTTTTTTATTACTTTTGCATCTTTATTACACAAAAACGTTATTTTATATTTTAAGTTTAGAAATATAAATTCAGCCAATTTCCATAAATTGTTTTTAAGCGGCAAATATATTAAAAATTATAATATTTCGAAATATTTGTGAAATATACTTCGAGAAGTACTTCTAGTAAATATGTTTCATTTGGTTCAATTTTCAATCTTGAAATTCGAATAACACTTTATATAACGAATTTAACAATTAATTTTATTTGTTTATAATTATTTTGTTGCCACTTTGTAAATAATAATAATTCTTTTAAAATGCGTTAAGCATCGTCTGCGTAAATGATATCACATAATAAGAATAAATTGTGTATTTGATTAAAATATATTTTATTTGTTTAATTAATCATGAT
>OZ025291.1:116527659-116600159 GCA_964019185.1 Maratus speculifer
AACTCATTTTTTAAAAATCAGTTTAATTAGTTAATTTTAAAAACAAATTTAAATTCGCTTTCACAAAAACTAGTATTTAAGACGGGCGTGGCATATTTCAATCCAGAGCAGTTGTAGTTGTTTTCTGTCTCACGGCCTCGTCCTTGCAGAAAAACAACTTCTACAGGTATGTTATTGGTAAATGAAACATTGCAGTTACAGTCGAATCTCGTTAATTCGAAATCGGATAAATCGAACCTTCGCTTAATTCGAACTAAACATGTAGTCCCGAAATTTTCAAGGGCAGAATGATGTTAAATATTAATTAATAATTCGAATAATCCTTAATTCGAACTCATTTGCTCTTGACATCGTTTAATTCGAACTAAGGAGAATCCCGATTTTTTATTTTTCGTTACTTTCTGACGGATTTCAGATTCTTTGAACAACATTTTTTTCTTTGATTTTTATGAGAGTTGTTCCGAACGAGTATACATATAATCCGAGTATACATAGTAACACCTCAAAATTTTCTTACATTGTGCTTGTTCCTAATCCCTTAATTATTTTATGTATTTATATATTTTAATTTATTATTTAGTATATACTATCTACAACAGACGAAAAAGAATGAAAAATACTATAACATTAATTCTTTTGTGTTAGTGCCATTTTAAGCATGTTTTTCTCTCATACTTTCCCTAATTCGAGCATTTCTTGTGGTCCCGAAGAGTTCGAATTAACGGAAGCCGACTGTAATTCTTTTTGTTTATTTCTCTGTTAAAAGCGCCCATTTCTTAAAATTTTAGTACAATCGAATTTTTTTAGATATAAATGACATATTTTTCAATGTAAATAAATATAAAATCAAACAAATAAACATATTTACTTAACATTAAATTTGTTTCAAACTAGTTTATTTAATCATTTAAAGAAATAATTCGGATTTCCTTCCACGATTTCATCACAGTGAAGTGGTTTTTAATCTCACTGTGTAATCTTGGTAGTAAAATAACATTTGAAGGCATATTATTGATAAAATGAGCTTTTAAAATCATTTTTTTAAATTCTCGCTTAAAAACGCTATTTCTTTAATTCTTAACAATTTATATATATATATATATATATATATATATATATATATATATATGTAAATAAAATATTTTTATATAAAACATTATTAGTTAATACCACATTTGTTCTAAATCAGTTTATTTAATTAATTTAAAAAAAATAGTTCAGTTCAGGCGATTTACATCAAAATCTAAACATCACTAACTTATATGAGGTATTAATTGAATCTGAAGTTTGATAAAAGTTCATGCATTAGTTCTTAGGAACGGACTATTTCAATAATCATGAATAATGCAGCGTAGCAGCGCCACCTGTTGAACGATTTACACCAAAAAGTAATCAGCACCAAATTATATTCAGAACTAACTTAATTTAAAGTTTTATGACAATTCATGCATTGATTCTTGAGATAGAGCTTTGTGGAAGTTGTAAACAATGCAGTATAACCACGCCACCTCTTGAGACATATATACAAAACTAATCATTTTATATCAAAGTCTAATTTAATCTTAAGTTTTGTGAAATTCTGCGCATTAGTTCTATAACGCCTACAAAATTTTTAACACATACAGACTCACAGAGTGAAGACAGACTCACAGACAGACATTTCTAAAAACCATCAAATCGTGTTCAGGGCCTTCTAAAACATATAAATACATTGATAATGGAAAGTCGAAAATTTTCACGAATCCAATATTTTGTTGTAAAGAAAGAAGAAAGATAGAATAAAATCCTAGGAATATTTTGATAACTTTTTAAACGATTAGTAGAGTTTTCCATTTTTTAGCAAAATTTTATGTTTGCGCGAGACTGCGTAACACTCGTTTCAAATAAATGCTTTTCAAGTTTCTGTACTTCAAAATATGTAAAAAAAATATACATTTTTTTTATACTGAAAATTACCTTTTTTTATATTTGAGAACATATTAAATAATTACTTTGTAAGAGAAAGCTTTGACAAACCAATAAACAACATAGTGAGTAATATAGAAAGAATTCTGACAAAATTTCCCTAAAATATATTTGAAACATTTCATGTAATAAAGCTTATGGAAAAAATGGCGAAAATTATTTCCCGGAAATTGAATTTAAAGCTTTCGTTTATATATTTTGTATACATACAAAATTAATGTAAAAGTGTCAATTAAGATTTATTAATTCTTTTTTGAAAGAAATGTAAGAAAATGATGCAAAGAAACATTGTTTACATTTCTCCTGACCTTCCTACGTCCAATGTTTAGTTTTGATTAATTAATTTCTGTTTATCAAATTGGCTGTAACTCCTCTTCTAGTAATCATAATATAAAATTAAAAACCTATTTAGATTTTTAGAAGAATGCCCTTTCAAAAGAAAATCGATAAAATTTCACAAAAACGGCCATTTTAATATCTTTTCCTCTTATTTTCTTTTAGCTCTGAAAACAGTTTTAAAATATTTACTAGAGAGAGAGAGAGTGAGAGAGAGAGGGGGGTAGGGAGAGGGAGAGGGAGAGGAGAGAAAGGGAGAGAGAGAGGAGAGAGAGGAGAGAGAGAGGGAGAGAGAGAGAGAGAGAGAGAGAGAGAGAGAGAGAGAGAGAGAGAGAGAGAGAGAGATTTTTAAGAAGAGTTTATGGAAAAAAGAAGTTAAAAATATTAACTTCCTAAAAAGGTATACAAAAATACAAATTTACGCTAAACTCATATGTTTAAAATTAGCGAGGCGAATTTGTAGTCTCACTAACCAACATACTTAAATTAGTAATTTAATTAAACAGTTTTTCCCTAAATTTTCAATTATATTTTTCATGATAATAATAAAATAATAAAATCATTTAATTAAACCACATTAACCCCTTGTGGCACGGTGGTATATCTATGAAACCATTTAATTTTAATTCCCAAACGCCACATTGGTACCGAAATTTTAACAAAAAAATTTCGGTTTATTGAATGCGCGAAATATACCTTTTTCTTATTTACAAATAAAGTTATTTTAAAATTCCGGTGTCAGTCATTAATTTCAACACTTCCTGCAAAGGGTTAAGTTAATTTCACAAAATTCAAATTAGTGTATTTAGTTCATTTAGAAAGTAAATCGATTTTCGGCCAACAAAATTTTTTTAACGAATACAAGAGAGGGATTCATTACTCCTAAGTTGTTCTCTTTTTTATACTATGATAAATGCAGCAAAATAACTTTTACAGGTAGATTACAAATAAGGATAGACCGAAACAGGTTTTTAAAACCAAAACTGAATTTCAATAGTTTTCTTATTTTCGACCGAAAATAAAAGCGTTTTAAAATTATTATTGCATACTTAAATATAAATAATTATTAAGTAATTTTACTTATTTATTAATTATACGTCATTATTATTTAAGTTTACGTGTGATCCAATTTGGCCAAGTTTGTACTTCACACCAAAACTTTTCATTTTCATATATAGCATAAAACATAATTAATTCAAAAACGACACAGAATGATTTTCTAATTTTACAAATTCCATCTAATAAGCGAATTGTTGCTTTTTCAAAGAAGACGCTGCTGTTTCAAAGTAAAAATTTTTATTACATTTAAGTCTGGAGCATGATCACATAAAAAGGGTCTTCAAAGTTTAGTCCTATAGGCATAATTTGCTTGATAACTTGCACTCACGTCTTGAATCAGAGATTATTGATAATTATGAGCAGTGAAGTTCATAAGAATAAATAAAAAATGCCTCATTTGAGTCGATAGAACTCAAATCAATAAATAATGTTGAAAATTTCTAAAAAAAAAGAAATGAGGTTTTTGAAAGACAGATAGTTGCCGTCTGGTCGAATTTTTTACATTAATTTTGCCGAAAACGAATTTTCAGAGAAACTTTGATTTCGGTACAATAACGAATTTTCGGTAGATCTCTAATTATGAATATGCGAGATATTCAAGATTTTTTTTTAATTTATCTTTCGTATAAAATTTTTCATTTCTTAAAATATTAATTCATCTATAAATTTAAATATTAAATCAGGCATTTTCATGTTATAAATAACAAAAAAGCAAACAAACAAAAAATGTCCGAAAATAGTAGTTTGTATTTAAGAAAGGCCTTAACTAAATTTTTCACAATTCTTTTAAACAATTTTATTTTTTTCATTACAAAAGCAAATTTCGTTTTAAAGGGACAGTTTATCTTAAAATTGGTCAAAAAATGGATGTTTCTTTTTTAAGATTAAATTTAAAGCCTATTTAGTTGTGAATATTTGACACCTCATTTTTTACCTAGATAGTAATAATGTCACAAGATATTGGAAATTATGTTTATACATTAAGCGCAATTACCAATACAAATTAGAAATTTAAATGGCTTTTTTTCCATGTTCATATTTTCTTTACTTTCACGTGTGTTCAGTTTTCTATCGTATTTGAGATAGAGATTTAAACTTTTTGTGTACATGTTTTTAATATGCTTGTGATTAATCTGCTCATGGAGTCGCTTTCAGGCTTTTTCATTATTATTAATAATTCTCTTTTAAAAGAAAAATAAGTTAATGAAGATGTGTTAGATTTTATAGTTTTACAATATGTATGTAAGTAAAAAAAAATATTAAATGTTATATTAGATGTATTTAAAAATTGGTGCGCTATCTTGTGTAATACATTTGAAAAACCATAATATGAAAAAAAATGAAAAAAGAAATATAAAATACAATTTAAAAAGAAAAAAGAAATACAAAATACAATTTAAAAAGGAAGAAAAAAAACATTGAGCAAAAATATAAATTTTAAAAAATAGTAGTAATTCTAAAAAATTCAAATTTTTATTGTTAATATATATATATATATATATATATATGTATATATATATATATATATATATATATATATATATATATATATATATATATATATATATATATATATATATATATATACACAGTAAAACCTCTAAAAAACGGACACCCTGGGAACGCAGAAATTGTCCGCTATTGGGAAAACCTCAGAGATTCAAAAACCGCAAAGAAATGCTTAATGTTTCATTAATTTACTTTTGTGTGTCTTAAAACCTCTATTATGTAATTAATCAGAAATGAAAATTATTTTTAAGCAGTAAAATTGAAATAAAATAGTGCACACTTTTATCCACTGTTTATTATATAATTCTGAAAAAGAATCTGTCACAAAAGTTTATTTTTGCTTGCGATTACATGTAATTTGTTTTTCTGCGTGATGTTATTGGACATTGTAGAGTTCCGGGCGAGGAGGGAAGAATTGCACTTTTTGATCTTTAAAAGCATAAAATGTCAAATTTTTTTGAATGACATTTCAATAGTCCAGAAGATTATTTTTCCCGGGCAACCCCCTAAATTTAGCGTTGAACGTTGGAGGGGGGGGGGGATTTTCCCCAGCTCTTTATCTACATTTAACTGGGATCACAAAATTTGTGACATGTTGTTCAGAAAAATTCAGAGGCTTTTTTTACTTTTTTCATTTTTTTTTTTTTTTTTTTGAAAAATACTTTTTTATCCCTTATCGCTGAATAAAGTGTCCGCTATTCGGAATGTCCGTTATTTAGAGGTTCAATATACATAAAGTGAAGTTTTGGGAGTGGGGATTGGAAAAATGTCCGTTAAATAGAGGTGTCCGCTATTCGGGAGTGTCCGTTATGGAGGTTTTACTGTATATATATATATATATATATATATATATATATATATATATATATATATATATATATATATATATATATATATATATATATATATATATATATATATATATAAGAAATATGCAGTTAATTTTCCCCCCAAAAATTTACTTTTAAGGGGGCCCGGGACACATTTTAAAATAATTTTTATTCACTGAAAGAAAATTTTGAAATTTTTTGTGATGGTTAACCATATTATTAGTAAACAAAATCACATGATAAAACTTATAATAATTTTCTAAAATAAAATTTAAAATTTATTAAAAAAGTGGGTAAATTAAAATTCCCATAACTTGAAATATTATTTGCAGAATTTCATTTTTTCCACATAAATAAACAGAAATATGTAAGCTTTACTTTTGATTCAGAATTTTAAAAAACGTTAATTTAAATAAAAATTGAGTAAAAAATTATGTAACTTTAAAATAAAATCATAATTTTAAAAGTGAATTTTTTTTTTCAAATTTGATGAATCATAATCAAAGTAAAGCAATTGATAAAGACCTGTTCAAGTTTTAACTATTTATTTATCTTAAAAAGTAATTGAGTAATAGCAATTTAAATAGGAGAAATGGTGAAAAAAAATAAAACTTTCATAAAGAAAAATGCATTTTTAAAGGCAGTCGTTTTCATAACAATTATTGCTTGTAAGCTAGATTTTGAAAACAAATCAAAACACACAAATTAATATTTCCTGTTCTAATAAAGATAGAAACATGATTTAAATGTCATTTTAGGCAGGAATTTTTTTTAATGTAGCATTTTTTTCTTTTTAACAAAATGTTAGGTTTTTGGGCCTCGACCCCCTTAAGGCCCCTGTCCAGTCCGCGAAGATACCGGTGAGCTAATGCTATTCCTATGTGGAGGCATTTTTCTGATAACTCTTTTGCATTTTGACATTCTTAAATAATTTTTTTGCATTGGATTGCTGATCCCTCTCAACATCACTCATTGATTACTTTTTCGATTTTGGTCGCCGATATTTTTGATAAATTTACGTCCACTTCTAAAACCGGTTCAGAAAGTGAAAGTAACTTTATAAAAAATACTTGCGACCTAAATTGAAAAAGTAATCAAGGAGCGATCTTGAGAGCGACCTCAGCTATCCAATGAAAAAAAAAAAAAATTGAAAATGTCAAAATGCGAAAGCGTTATTAGAAAAATGCCTCCCCATAGGAATAGCATTAGCTCGTAAGTGCTTTTGCGGGCAGGGACAGAAGCCTTAATTGATCATTGAAGAGCACTGATTTCACTATTTGAACCATATTTAAAAAATAAACAAAATTACTGAAATTGTAAACTGTCCCCTTAAGAAATACGACTGCGACATTCGCTCTCAATGTAGTTGTTTTCAGCTTCAGAGTACAACCGATGCAGTAAAACAACTTCTACAGGCCTGAGTTGCACTTCAGATGCTCTGCCGTGTCAAAAAAGGAGGAAATGTCATCCAGCGTTTTGATTTCTGTAAAAGAAAAATGATTATATATTAAACGATTGTTTTTATTCACACTGTTATAAAATTTCGTATTATACTAAAAATTAACTTATATTTAGAGTAATGAAAGTGAAGTTTTAGGGCCGTTTTCACCATTTGCTTACATTTCAGAATTTTATTTTTATCTTTCAAACTTAATAATTTCTTTTAAAAAAGGAGAGAGGTGTTAAAGAAAATGTTTAAGGTACATGAAACAAAAATTGATTGTGCATTTTGCCCTATAATATAATATGTAAATGCTATTTAAAGTTGGCTTGTAAGGCGAATTGTCAAGTCGTGTAGTTAATCGTTACCATACAAAATTACTGAAAATACTCAGCTTTATATTTATTAAATTTCCTAAAATCAACTTACATTGAAGTGACTTATGTCCCTAATTTTCAAAACATGATATTTATCAATAATACTTAAATTAAATTAAAATGAGAGACAGTTTTAGCCACTAGATTTTGATCATATAGAAATTATACAAAAACATTTTCTAACAATTACAGCATATATTCATGTAAATTATTATATTTTAAGGAAATTGCGTATTTGTTTCTCAGTTGAATAAAAAATAAAAGTAGAATCGTTAAAAAACGATAATCATTAAAAAAAAAAACCGTGCTGTAACAGACTTTACATTTTGTTGAAAATGGTCATTTAATACCATTTTATATTTATTTTTCAATTAGAAGGAAGGAGTAAAAGGAAACATTAACTGTTTAAAATTGTAAAAAAGTGTTATCTATAAAAAATATCAGGAAATTTACTCAAATATTATATTAAAAAATTCTCACTGAAATTTTAATTTAAAACGGTTTAACTTTCTTATTAAACTTATTTCTGTGCGAATTATATTTTATTTCTTTTGTGAAGAATTTCAGTGTAGAAAAGAAATAATTTCATTGGGTATTTGCCAAATGATGTATGTTAGTATATTTAGTGTTAAAAATTCTTATTTTTTTTTTTAATCAATGCACATTTTAATAAGAAATTAATAATAATAATAATGATAATAAAAGAATAATAACAATAACAACAATTAAAGTTTAAAGAACATAATAATAATGATAATAAAAGAATAATAACAATAACAACAATTAAAGTTTAAAGAACATAATAATAATAATAATAATAATAATAATAATAATAATAATAATAATAATAATAATAATAATAATAATAACAACAATAATTTTTTCACCAATATTAAAATTAACTATTAAGTATATTTTCATATTATGTGTGTTTACGAAGTGAATATTTTTAATAATCATTGTTACAAAATTTAATAATACAAAATTCTAAATTCTAAATATAACATATTAAATGAAAAGATTCAGCAACGTCTATTATTTGCTTTGGCATCGGCAGGAAAGAGTAAGAGAAATAACCGACACTTTTTATAATTAAAAAATTCGATTTATATGTAATTTGACAAGATAATTTTTGCCGTTTAATAAAATTATAGCATAATTATATAATAATAATAATAATAATAATAATAATAATAATTGCAATTTAACAAATTACAATGACTATTGGACACTGATATTTTCTAAAACTTAAATTTTAAAGACTTATAAATAAATTCTGTATTTAAATTAACAATAATAATAAACATCATTTTTAGGATGATTATAACAAGTCATATATTACGTACGCCGTGTATTAAACATTAACATTCCTAGAACAACAATTAAAAAAAAAAAAAAAAAAAAAAACAGCAGATTAAAGATAGACAACTTTAACTGTTTATAATGTGAATTTTTATCTGATGGAGTTAATCAAACTGACTTCTGAACGCCTCATATTTCGTACGACATGGATCAAACATTAGTACATTTAGTACATGTGTACATATAATACATTTTTGGATTTTCCGATACTCCTGGAGAAACACTAAATGCATTTTTACTTTCTTCTATCTTCAATAGAAGAAAGTATTGTAATCGAAATTTTTTTCGACTTTCGATTTTCGGCGGATTTACACGTTTTAGGGGTCAGAGATTCCAAAAAACATGTTTTTACAAAAAGTCTGTCTGTGTGTCTGTGTGTGTGTGTATGTCGCCATTCTACCATAAAAAAAGTGTATGAAGTTATGCATAGAATTGAACCAAATTTTTTGTGAATGTTTTTGGCTGTGGCAAGCAGGTCCTACTTCAGTTTTGAAATATTCCGCCAGAAGGGGGCGCTGCAATCGCAATGTTTGTGCCATTTTCAATATTGTACCGACCAAAAGTGTATGAAGTTATGCAACGAATTGAACCAAATGTTTTGTGTAAGTGTATGACTATAGCTAACTGGTCCTCCCAGAATTTGAAAAAAATCCGCCGAAAGGGGGCGCTTTAATCGCGATTTTTGTGCCATTTTCAATATTAAACCGATCAAAAATACATGAAGTTATGCATCGAATTGGACCAAATTTTTTGTGTAAGTGTATGACTATGGCTAGTTGGCCCTCCATGAATTTGAAAAAAATCCGCCGGAAGGGGGCGCTGCAATCGATATTTTTCTGCCATGTTCAATATTGTACCGACCAAAAGCATATGAAGTCATGCATCGAATTGAACCAAATTTTCTGTGTAAGTGTATGGTTATGGCTAATTGGTGAATTAAAATTATTAAAGCATTAAAATGAGTAACTATTTTTAAAAAATAATAAAATGTATGTATGAGATAGAAGAAAGTTTTGGGATTGGCACATCCAACTAGTTCAAATTATAAATACTTTAACTTCTAATTAAAATTACTACATATAAAATAAAATAAATAACTATTATCATGAAAAAAGTATTCTAAATAAAAAGAAGGCAATTTTTGGGAGAAATTTCTCCTTTTCCTTTTAAAATTCTGAAAAATAAATAAATAAATAAAACAAAGATTGCACAATTTTTGTTAAAGTAAAATAATAGCAAATAAACATCTACAAACAAAATGCAACCTGTTTTATTGAAAAATATATAAGTTTTCTTGCTTCAAAATTTTATTAAAAAAATATTCTTTGAAAAACAGTAATAATAAAGTTTATAACTTTTGGACAATATTTAATTCTCAGTAAAGTCTGAAAATATTCTTTCTTATTTTTTCACATATTGAAGGAACAGAAACATCACATTTTTCTCAATAAAAATGTCATGAGCGGTGCCAGCTCCTACATCGATCCATTTTTATATCACGTCAAAAAGTTTTTAGTCATATTAAAGTGAAATATAACTTTAACCCTTCACTGCACAATTTGTTTTCTATTTTTATGAAAAAATACTTGAAGTATATATATCGGTCTAATGGTGGAAAAAATAGTAAAAAAAAAAAAAAAATATTAAATTTAAAAGTTTCAACTAGAATTACATAGGAATTGAAAATTTCCAACTGAGAGAAAAATTGCCCCTGCCGGGAATCGAACCCGGATATTTGGCTTACAAGGCCAATGCTTTACCTGTTAAGCTAACCGGGCGATAACCGGCTGGGATTTTTTGCTCAGATAACACTGATAAACAAATTTTAACTAATTTTCAATTTCTCTATATACGTTGGGTGTTTCTTATAGATTTCAAGCTGCTGAAAAAGAATATGTTTGTAAAAATTTTCTATCACCCTCCAATTTTGAGAAATTCCATTTATACGTTTTGGAGTATGCAGGCATCGTATAGGCATTATAATTATATTACATTATTTTCTTTCATGTATTGATTCACAAAAACATTCCTTTTTCTTATTACAATGATAGAAGATACAGCAAGAGAGTAGAAACAGATGTCCCCCTAATAAATCTTACATTAGCGACCTTGAACAGACAGCTCTAGCCACCCCCACAGTAATTGACTTTAACGCAAATCCATGACAGTTATAACTTTCGGGCGAGTGTACTATTAATTCTTTGTTCTGTAATACTTTTTAATTAAATTTTGATTATAATTATCCCATTTCCTCTACAATATGTAAAACATGTTTAAAGGATGTGTTAATGAACCCGATTCTTTTCTCTACGTGTGTGGGGGGCTAACTTTGAAAAAGCATCGATGCGCTTTCACGCCGTTAATAAAGACTGCCTATCATATGTATTTTGGATATAAAGTAGGTGAACAAGATAAGAAATGGGCACCTCATTCTTGTTGTACACGATGTGCTACAATTCTCCGGGCGTGGATGAAAGGTACAAAAAAGTGTATGTCCTTTGCTATACCCATAATATGGCGCATGCCAAAGGATCATATAACTGACTGCTACTAATGTATTACAAAAATTAAAGGATTCTCTGCGAGAAGTAAACATAAAATTAAGTATCCAAACTTAGATTCAGCAATGTGACTAGCATTACATAATGATGATTTACAAATACCGAAACCTCCAGAGAATTTTACATATGCATCAGTAGAAATGGAAATTGATGAAACTGAAACTTCCTTTACATCTGATATGAACTATTCTCCTGGCATAAATGAAGAACCACACCTAATTACTCGAAAAGAATTAAATGAATTTGTGAAAGACTTAAATTTATTAAAGAAAAACTCAGAATTACTTAGATAAAGATTGCAAGGTTGGAATCTCCTGAAAAACAATACAAAGATATCTATTTATCGAGATTGATATAAAAAATATTCGACATTTTTTTCAAGAAAAGATGATTTGTGCTATTGTAATGATATAAGTGGCTTAATGTCTGCTTTAAATTGTCAATATACCTCGGAACAATGGCCTATAAGAGAGAAGCCATAGATAAGACATTTACCGCTACATAAAGTATGAAATTTCTTACTAATATCATTTCTTTTTACAAAAATTCTTCTATATTTTTCTGAAACTTTATAAAAAATGCATACTTTCAGTGTTTTAAATATTACTTTTAAGCTTCATAAGTGTTTATTTAAAAGTTTGTCATTACTAAAATATCAAATGATAAATTTCATAAGGTATATGTGTTGAATAAATACTACAAAATTCAGATTTTCAAGATTTTGAATTTTTTAAAAATCTGTGGGTGATGGAAACTTTTTAATGGCATATTCTTTCACAGCACCACCTAAAATATAAAAGTCACCACATATTTAGTTAGAAACAGAAACCTTGTTTATCAGTGTAACCGGGCGATAACCGGCTGGGATTTTTCGTTCAGATAACCTAACCGTTATCTGAACGAATACGGCCGAACGAACCGATACGGCGAAACGAACCGTTATCCGGCTGGGATTTTTCGCTCAGATAACTTTAAAGTTATCTGAGCGAAAAATCCCAGCCGGGTATCGCCCGGTTAGCTTAACAGATAAAGCATTGGCCTTGTAAGCCAAGTATCCAGGCTCGATTCCCGGTCGGGGCAATATTTCGCTCAGTTGGAAATTTTCAATTCGTAGGATAACTTTACCCATCAGTTAGATTGTGTTAAAATATTAGCAGAACTACATATTTTATGTCGTGTAACGTATGTACATAATTAGGGTTTTAAAATATTGTTTTGCTATATTTGACAACTAAATGAGCTTAAACTAATTAATTTTATCTGCTTAACACTCTGGAATTTTTCTATATTAATATTTTTAAATATTCACTAAAAATAATGAAAATAAATTTTGCTTTAAAAGCTTGATCATTTTTTTTTTTTTTTTTTTTTCCGAAGAACAAATTGTAAATTTTTGTCAAGTGCAGTGCTCTGACACGGACAAAATAAGTGTTATTCCATTTTTTGGTCTGATTTTAATCAGGGAAAGAGAACATATTGGACAAATTCATGGCGCATAATAATAACTATAGTGTTTTTAGGTATGGACTAGATGTGGTATATGGTGAAGTGAAGGGTTAAAGATGATATTGGCCGTGAGGACTTATGAAGTTAAGACTAGATTAGAAGATTTACACAATCATTTAACAAATATTAGAAAGAATTTGCCAATTAAAATTAATTAATTAAACATGAATGTATAGGAGTTTTCTGAAATATTTTTAACTCCACTCAAATTTTTTATATATATATTTTTTTAAAAATATTTTATAGAATTTGGAAATGTACAAATGTAACGCTCTTACAATAAAAATATAGAAATAATTAGTAATTAAAACTTTCCCCCCAAAACTTTCACCATCAAAAAAGCTAAAAAGAAGCAAATAAAAAAGAAATCGTTCTCTTAAATATATTTTCTTTAGTTTAACCAATAATGCTTTTGGAATAAGATAAAGTAAAGTATCTATTATTCATTATAAACTATAATAATGCATTTATAATAATAAAACTAACCATAAAATTAATAATAAATATAACTAATATATATAACTAAATATAATATATAACAAATATATATATCTATATTATAAACGCCAAACGTATCTGTGCGTAACGCATACGTCATTTTGCGAATGGCAACACTTTCAAATTTTAAATGAAATTTCGGTATTGCAGTTTTTGCTACTAAAAATTTTTAAACATCTAAATATCGAGCATTTTAAATTTTTACATCATCGTGTAGGGAAAAAATGTACTTTTAAATGAAATTTAATTGAAAGCTATATCTTGATTTGTTTTTGAAACATTAATTTTTTTTTGCAGTTTTTAATACCGCTTTTCTAATTGTGGCAACAGGAGTACTCCATTTCTATTAAAAGTAAAGGAAAAAAGCGAAAAAAAAAATATTGCTGTATCTTTATGTTGTCATTTTCTCATTAAAAGGGAAAAAAATAAAATTTAAATATCTTCTGTTATAAAACCCGGTGAATTTTGATTTCATTTACAAAATTTGATTTACACGTAAAAGAATATCAACAGTTTAATATATATTACAGCATTGAGACTTCAAGTTTTGAATCAAAATGATCAAATTAAAATGTCAATTTTTTTTTTTTTTTTTTTTTTTTAAGTAAATACGGACACGAAATGTGCATTTGTAAATTTTGATATGGTTGGTTGGTTGGTTGGTTGTATGTATGTCGGCCGATTATCTACGCTGTGGGATATAGGCCCTAAGGGGTGGGGTGCCCTCCGTGGGGGTCTTTCTAAGGGAACCTAACCCGTATTTACGCAAGGTTCGAAGAAAACCACGGAAAACTCCGAACGGTTAGGCCGACGGTCGCGATTGGGTTCGAACCCAGCACCTACCGTCTACCAGTTTGAGGTCAGAACCTCTCGGCCACTGGTGGGGCCAAATTTTGATATGGTGAAAATGATGCCGGGTTTAGATTTCACGGTAAAAACATTCTATGATTGAATCATAGTTGAATAAATTTTCCTTTTTTTTCCCTTTTGGAATACTAGCATTAGAACCTTAATCGATAACTTTATCATAATAACAGATCTTTATTGTTTTTACTGCTTACATGTACGATTAAAGTTTAATTTTAACAATTTCTAGAACTGAGTTTTATAGAAATTTTATTTCGTTAATTTGACGTTAAATATCGTTTGTTTAAGAGTTAGACTTACCAATATAAAATGCATTTTTTACTATAACTAATTCTGTATTTTTATTATAAGTCGGTGATACAGTTCCTTCTTAAACATTTTCTTTCGTCAAAATTTGACGGGTTCTACCTTGTAATTATAATAATAAAACTAATAATCAATGTATTATTAGTTTTATAATAAGATTTTTAATGGTTCTTGAAAGTTTTGTCGGGGAATAAAGGGTTGGTTGAAATCCAAACCTTTTCTTGCATTTATTTATTTATATTTAGATTATTTTAATCGGAAGCATAAAATTTCTCTATTCTAATAAAAGTAACTAAAGCTGTGATCGCCACTGACAATGAATTTTTTGTGACCTAGGGCAGCTCTTCGTTAATACTAAGAAAACTTAAGAGAATTAAGAGAGAGAGTTAAGAGAGAAAACTTAAACTCCTATTTTTAAGAGACACTTAAAAATAGGAAAATTGATAGTGTTATAGAGAAATGATAAAAAGTGATAAAAAAAATTATGTTTTCGTATGTGGAACTTTTTTTTAAGTATAAAACATGCTTTTTCAGTAATTTCTTATTAAATAGCAATTTTTAGTACATATAAATAGTTCCTTGATTACAAATAAGAACATTTTAAAGTTTATATAACTAACGCTGTCACCGTCATGACAATGAATTTTTCTTGAACTAAGGTATTTCTTCGCTAATATTAAGAAAAGTACTGCACACAAAAATATGAAAATTGTTAGTGTTATAGAAAAATGTTTAATAAACACGCCGATGTAGATACTTTTTAAATTGTACAGTTACTTTAAGAGATAATTAATGCAATGCTACATTTGGTTAAAATCATTCCATTAAAAAAATTTTAATGAAGCAAAAACTCTACATAGGAATTTAAACATTTTTAGATCATTTTATACATTAGAAGCTCCCGTTGTACAAACTGTATTTATTTTTTAATTTAATTCATTTTTTGAAGATTTATTTCAATTTTAAATTCAAATTTTCAGCACTTTGAAAGACCTTTTTTTTACACATTTTAGAAAAGATTATTATTTTAAATTATCGCCAAATGATCAAAGAATTTAAGAAGATAAGAAACTAAGAAGATAAGAAGATTAAGATAGATTAAGAAGATAAGATCAAAGAAAATAATATATATGTATATATTTTTTTCAAATTAAAAAAAATATTCTCATGCAACTATCACAAACAGAAAAAAAACTTTCAAATGAGAATTAAATAATTACAAGTTAAATGCGAAAAAAAAAAAAAAAAAAATTGAAAAACACGTTATAAAACAATATTTACATGTGAATATAAAAAAAAGAAAAATATTGAAAAATGAATTCATAAAAATCCTTTAATCGCCGTAAATGGAAAAAATTACGTCACATTTAAAATAACCAAACAATAATATTGCAAATAGTTTAAATTTATGAACATATTACGTTAGATATTTCCCATTTCTTAAATGACATTTTAAACCACTGTTGCCTATTCTAATGCAACGGAAATAAAAATATCCCCTTTCTAGCAATAAAAATATCTTCACACGAATATAAAAATAGAAAGAAAAATTTTAAATAATAAATTCATTAATGTACGTTAAAAGCAGCAAGTAAAAGAAATTACGTCATATTTAAAATGACCATGTAATATTGAAAAACAGATAAAATTTAAAAGTATACTTAGATGAGACATTTACTTCATACTTTGATATGATCTTTTTTAACAATTGTTGTGAATTCTAAAACGGCGCAAACAATTTTTCCTTTCAAACAACAAAAGTATTTTTATGAAAATATTAGAAATAGAGGGAAAAAATTAGGGAAATTTACATCAGATTTAAACAGCACATTTAAAATGTCTTATTTAAAAAATTTTATTATACTGCAGTTCAAAAAATATCTCAGTGTATTTCACTGTTTAATTCATCTTGTTTAGTCAAATATGTAAATAGCCAGCAGATGTTTAACAATAGTTGATTCGAACCTCGAAATTCCCAAATCAAAGGGAAATGAATGGAAACCCGTTTACAGAGAGATCGCTACTTTTTATTTTATTTTTAACAGGACTGGAAAATCAGCCAGAGCCAGAAATCTAACATGGGACCACAGCGTTCCAGGTTGTGGCTCCATCCACTGAACTACTCCAGCCGATTTCTTAGTCTGCAACTTTTCACTAATAAATCAAGTTTGGGAAAGTCATCACTCATCTATAAAATAGATATGGTTATTGCTCAATTTAAAAATGTATTTTATGAGTTTTTATTGAAGAAAGAATTTTTTTTTAATGCATGGCATTACTTAAAAGCAAAATAATCAATCAATCAAACAAACAAAAAAGCTAATAAAATAAATATAAAAAAATTACAAAAAAATTCAACAAAGTGTTTATTTTTCTATTCTGCATTAGATATTCATACTGCCTCCCCCCCCCCCTCCTCCACTCCCAATTCCAAGCCCCGTATCTGTATGTGCATGTTTTGAAATACTTGTTTCAATATTCTGGCTGTACTGTTAAAAATTGGCAGCTTTTAATGCAGTGTTGAATTCAGACACTTTTCACCGTGATGGATTTATGTGGCTCCGGGGAGGGGGACATTATAAAGTTTTTTTTTTGGGGGGGAGGGGTGAAATTGCACTTTTTGATCATTGAAAACACAAAATCTTAAATTTTCCGGGGGGGGGGGTTCATTGCTCCGGGAGGAATGTCTCCCCTCGGGCCACCCCCTGAATTCAGCACTGTTTTACTGCATAGTCATTCCACTGCTATTATAGGAAACGGCTAAGTGACTATATTATGGAGCATTTTCATTGGTCAGAATAGATTTATTCTATAAAAGCGGTGGAGTGACGATGAAGCAAATGCTGCAGATTTTTAACAGTGAATTGTATGATCATGTAATTTCTCACGAAACAATCTTACAACTCGAATGATTTCTTGTTGGAAAAATAAACTTCGATAATGCAACAAAACGCTTCCATCGAAATACTCTCGCGACTGTGTAAGTATCAGATAGATTATTTAAATTACCATTAGGTTTTATTTATTTATTTATTTATTTTAATTTATTTTTAACACCTTTTATAAACATTCACAAACAACAATTCACATTCGTGAATAAAATATGTGATTTCATTTGAAATGTAATGGAATTTTAGTGATTGCATATAGATTTTTTTTACCTGAAAGATATATTTTACAGTTTGTTCTACACTATTCGTTTGTGTAAACCTGTAAATCAATGATAAACATCTTTTACTCAATATTTTGGAAAAAAATATATTTTAATGAATAACAAAAATGCATGTCAAATTCAATATGTTTGAAGTAATGTAACATCATCAAAGTACAGAGCTTAAAAGAAAAAAAATGGAAAAGAGTTCTCACGTTGACAAATTCTCAGTTTTTCTTATCCTTATTATTTAATTATTTTAAGTATTGAAGAAAAAATAATTACTTTTTTCAAATTACCAGAGAAAAATAAAATTCATTTATAGTTCAAAATTCAATGAGGGAAAATACCCTCCACCCTCCATGCTCTCACATTTTGCGCGCATAAATGTTCTATGCTCCACACTATACGAGATTTACTTTTTTTTTTTTTTTTTGCTAGAAATTTACAAATCTCCATGTATATTTTATAACGACTTTCTAAAATATGAACAAAGAAAAGAGAAGGCAAATGGAAAGCTTTGTACTTTGCAAGTTGCGAAATAAAACTGCAAGTGTCACATACTTTAATTTATGAATTTCTCTTTTAGGTTCTGCGTCAGCATCAGCATATTTTAAAACGAATGGTGTTTTAAATTTGAGATAACCTTTAAAGCCTCTGCAAGATCCATTGACCGCGTATTTTTTAAAGATAAATTTTTCCACGCTGTTACCTTCCCTCTATGACATTTAATAATAGTTTTTTTGTAACTTCCTTTTTATTAATTATTTTTTCCTCTAAAATGCTTTTTATTTTAACGCAAGAATGCTTTTGAAAAACGAAAGAAGAAAACAAGTTGGAAATTGCACGTGAAGCGTAGCAAATGAGGTGCGTTCGTACGATAACGAAGTTTTAAAAATATCACTCTCATATATCAATCTCATAAAATTGTAAATAGTTAATTACAAGTAAAATGCGCACCAAACAATGTTCTTCCTATATCAATATGTAATGGAATACTTTTGTGTAGTGTTGTAAATCAATAACAAATATTCTTTGCACCACAGATTATGCAAAATGTATATTATAATATGTACTTTATAGATGCATATAATTTTTATAATGTTCGAATGGATGTAACACCATTAAAATGCATTTGAAACATTTTCCCCCATTGACCGTAATGTAACGGAATAATTTTGATTGTCCCTGTAATTGAACTATGCATCCAATTTTGATAAAATTTGGTATAACTCGACAAAATTATGTAATAATTGAGTATTTTAAATGTCAAACGATTAAAATTCATTTGTAACTTTTTCCCCATTGACCGTAATATAATGGAATACTTTTGATTGTCCCTGTAATTGATCTTTGCGTCCAATTTTCAAAAAATTTTAAATGACTCGACAAAATTATGTAATAATTATATATTTTAAATTTCAAACGACTCGGTTGGATAGTTTTTGCGTTGTTATATGCGGGCAGAAGGACGGACGGACTATAAGGTGCTACACTGTAAAAAAAAATCTGTAACCTTAGTAATCTAAATTAACCGAAATCTCTCATGCTTACTAAAATTTTATGTGTACACTGTACAAGAAAATGATGTCAATCTACAAAACTTGTAAGCAAAACTAAAACCATCTGTAACTTTAGAAAAGAATTTACTAAAATTTTGGTAACTTTACTAAAATTTTATCTATAATGCTCGTTATCGTCACTTAAAAAGTTCTTGGAATACGATTTCCCAAAAAAATTCTTAGTAACCTTAAAATTTGTTTGATTCAAAGTGCAAATCTGTATCTGTTACATGAATTTTCATTGTTGCCGTTACATAAAAAGTTCTTGGAATACAATTCTACTAGAAAAAATTTTGTAATTTTCCCAATTTTTTTTTACAGTGTACGTATTTACATAATTACGAACGCATCTAAAAAGGAAAAGAAAATGAAGGAGACTACACGTACAAAATGCAAAGTTCATAGCAAATTATCACAATTTAAATCGACCTGTCTCAAAACATTAACTTCCGCAATGGTATATGGGGAAATTATGTAAGCTTTAAAATGGGAATATTTTCAAGATTTACCTTTTCTACCGATTCGCGAAGTTGTCTTTTTATTTTATTTTTTTAATTTAGTGTCATATATGAATAGTTCGATGATACATAAGAATAAAGAACAGATATACAAGGAGCACAAAAAATAGAACAAACAGCATTCATGGCATATTTATTGTCATAAATATTTACACGCTATGTATCGCAGGAGTACCCATAATCAGCATAAATTTTATTATGAAATATAAACTTAGTATTATCATTTTTAGAAAAATCGTATTTGATTGTCTTAGTAATAACAGATTTACATGTTTTTCTACAAAAGTTTCAACAAATTAGAAGAAATATGTTAAATGTCGTTATACGCAAAAGTGGCAATAAATATGAGTACTGAGGTAATTAAATACAATTTAGAATGCAGTAAAACAAGCTTGAATCGTCCCATACTTCTGTTTTATTAGAACTTTTCTTAAGAATACTTAACTTTATAACGTGAAAATCTTTCAAATTTTTTAGAACGCATAGGTAGGAAACAATTATACGTTTATGCAAGACATTTGAGAGATACCTAAAACATAAAAATTTAAATCTACCGACGGTACTTATAAGTACCATTAAAAATTACTTATTATAAAGTTATTTTAATACGTCAATTAGTTGTAATACTATTTAGAATGAGTTATAGATACGTTACTTTATTTTGTTCCAAAAGCATTATTGATTACACAAAGCAAAAATATTTTTAAAAGGATGATTTCTTTTGCCTTTGAATCTTTTCAGCTTTCTTGGCTCTGAGAGAAGGGGTTAAAAATGTGAAAATATTTCTATATTTATATTGTAAGAACATCGTATTTGTACATTTTATAATTCTACAAAATACTAAGAAGACAATTTAAAATAAAAGATTTGAGTGGGGTTACAAATATTGCACAAAATCCCTGTATGTTCAAATTTAATTAATCTTTCGCAGCCCTTCAATCCTTCTAAAACTTATTAAATGATTATGTAAATCTTTTAATTTAGTTTACGCAATTTACGTAAAATGCTTTAGAATGTAAAATTTCATGAATTCATAATTCAGTGTATAAAGAGTTAATGAAGCAAAAAAAAAAAAAAAAAAAAAAAAAAGAGATTTTTTGCGTTTTAAAATCGTATTTATATGTGCAACTAATGGCGTAGCCATAATCCTCATCTGGTAAGGTTTTGACCTATTGTTACTCATAAAATTAACAATAACGCTGTGTTAAATGTACATAAAATAGTAGATAGTAAAAAGGTAACATATAAAAACTTAATAAAATGTACAAACAAACGATTATAAATTTTACCCTTTAAAAGATTTAAATGTTTTTTAAAGGAGTATCTCCTTCAGGCTTTAGGAACAAAAAAAGAAGATAAAGAAAAAAGTCAGTAGCAATAACATAGTACTACTTTTCTGCTATTGTTATTAATTTTTTCTTTCATTAATTTTGTGTTGCAGAGTCTCTACTGTAAAGCCTTGAAGTTGTTGAATATTGAAAAACATATGCTGATTACTTTGATAGTTACACATCATTTTGTGTCATTTAATAAAAGAAAAGTTCTCTATGCAATTTATCAGGTCTTGAATGTTATGTGAAAGGTTTCCATCCTGAAATTTTACTTCTTTTGACACCAATAATGTACCTTTTTTTGAAATTCTGAATATCACTTATTTCTTCCTTCATAATCAGAAAATTCTTCCTTCCTTTTTTTTTTTTTTTCCCTTTCATATCAATTAATTGGATTTCACTTTTAAGATTTTTTGCTTGTGCTATTATCGATGATAATGACAATAAAAGGTTTTTATAAAAGTTTTTTTCCCCATCTCAAAATGAAAACAACCATATTGTTGTTATGCTTTATTCATTGTTATCTGTTGCTCAAACCAGTGTGATTAATTGCGCTTTATTTTAACAAATAAATAACTTTTTCAAAGGCCGTTTCTTTTATTTTGTAGTTTTTCGATATTTTAATGAAAAATAGTACATAAAAAAAAACCTTCTAAATAAAAAAATGATACATAAAAGAAGAATATAACATAGAATGTGTTTAAATTTGAAATTATAAAAATAAATATATCTAAAATATTTGCATAAGAAGTCCTAAAGCAGAATACTTTGCAATATTCTACAACAAATTTTAGCTAATCAAAAATGCCTTCCTGAAATTGCATGAGTTTTTCTCATGACCACACTGTAAAAAAAAAGGGTCGATCTACTAAAACAATTTTAGTGATCCTTGTAATTACTAAAACATTTTTTGTAATCTTACTCGGTCACAAGAAAACCTGTAAGAATTACTAGAAAAAAGCTAGCAACGAATAGAGTTAATAGTTTTATATTTTTAATAGCTATTACTAAAACTCACTTGGTTTGTCGGTGATAGCCTAGTGGTCTTAGCACCGAACTCCAGATGGAAAGGTCCCGGGCTCGATGCTGGACACCGCCAAATACGCACCGAATGTAAGTACTCGTTAAATAAAGGATTATGAAAATCCTGTCGTAGCAATTACCATTGGTAATGATTCCTGGACTTTCCTTCCCCTTTACCTTTAAAAATATGTCAAATTAGAGCAGGTAGCAATGTTTGGTGCTGCCATCTATCGCGGCTTTGCCGAAAATCTTCCGCTTCAGAAGGCAGTCTTCTTACCCACTGGATGCAGCTCGAAGGAATCTCCTGCCCTTCGGGCACACGTAATGGTTATTAAAAATAATTTTGGAGCTATTACTAACATTTGCTTGGTGGCTCATACTAAAAAGTTTTAAGTTAGTTATACAAAAAATTATTTTGTTCAGTTTACAAAAGAAATGTTCGTTCCACTTCCAAAAAAAAAGTTTGTAATGGTTACTAAAAAATTCTGTGGAATACAAATTTACTAAAAAATTTTTAGTAACCTCTTGAATTTTTTTTTTACAGTGCAGTTGGTAATTTTCGCAAACTTTTTAAATGAATAACGATTAAAATATTTTGATTTTTTTTCGGCTATTGTGCGACAAATTTTGAGAGGTAATTCTGAGTTAAAAAAAAAAAAAAAAAAAAAAAAGAATTCTGAAATTCGCAGCAAATTGTCTGAAAGATTACAATAGGGCGTTTTTACGCAATTATTTTGACGAAATTTGCGGTTATTACGGGATCTTTTGACGAAATGTGCATTTCTTTCGCGATCTCTTGAAACTTTTTTTTTTTTAAATAAAATTTGCGTTTTTTTTGTGATATTTTGACAAAATTTGAGTTTTTTCGCGATATTTGCTGGTTTTTTCGCGATATTTGCAGTTTTTTTTCTCGATCTTTTGCTGAAATATTTCGTTTTTTTGCGATCTTCTGATGAAATTTGTCATTTTATCACAATCCCTTAACGGAATTTGTCGCTTTCGAAAATTGTCTTTTTTTTTCACGATTCTTTGACAAAAGTTCCGAGGGTTATTTATTTATTTATTTTTTTTAAATCCTTTGACAAATTTTCAGTTTTTTCCGCAATCCCCTGATGAAATTGGTGATTTTTGTTTTGCATAATTGATGAAATCAATTTTCTTCAGCGACTTTTTGTCGAAATTCGCGATATATTTTCTTTCCGAATTTTTGGATTCATGATCAATAATTTTTAAATTCTCCGAACTGATTACCTTAATTTTCCGAAAGATTCGGAACAACTCAGAATTTCTTGATTTTACCTTCGATTGAATAGAGATTTCTTAACGGATTATTTGAAATGTTCTGCAGAGAAACTTGTTGTTCTGCGATAAATGTCGCACTTTTAAGCATATTATGCTTTCGGAATAAGAAGTACATAAATGAGATGTGATAAAGCATTATAAGAAATCAGGCTTGAATAAATAATTTTCGTTTTTCAAGGCAGAATATTCAGTGATCTAGAATTTTTTTCATCTTAGAAAGATTTCTGTTTTATTAAATATGCTTACAAGGTATTTCTTTATACGGGGCAACGACAACGTTTCTTTTAAGACAAGATTTCGTTATGAGCAGATTTCTTTTTCACAGGTTTTACAGTATCAGCTAATGAACAAATTAATAAAAATAAAATACTGATTATCTTTTTAATCTTTTTTATAGAAATATAGTAAAAATTAATGTAATTTTTTGTAAAGTAGAATTAGCCAAGTAAATTAATAGGATATGATTAAAATTTTTTTTTGAATAATCATCTTAAATCTGATTATCAAAATCAAATCAGAATAAAGAATCACAAAAATTAGTGAAACTATCGTTAATTGACTGTTTCCTCGAAGTCTGACTGTCTGGACCTCGAAGGGCAGCACAAACAATCTCCTCATCGAGCTTACGGCTGAAATTAAAGAATTAATTACAACTCGATTCGCATAACGCAATAGGTCTGCCAAGTCATATCTTGGTAGAAAACAGCTGAAAACACAATTTTAGCGGCTCACTCGTAGGTTTATTATTGTGTTTTCTTACACTCAAAGGTATGAAAACTGGAGGATTAGGAGCAGAAAAACACAATGATAAACCTACGAGTCCACCTCTAAAATAAAGTTCTTGGTTATTTTCCACCAAGATATGATTTATAAGACCGATTTCGTTTTAATATGGGAATTGAATTTTAATTATTTCTGGAATTTCAGCCGTGAACTCGATGAGGGGATTATCTGTGCTTCCGCCTCCCAGTCTATGGTAAAATGTGTTAGAAATTGCACAGATCAAAAGCATCGATATATCTCGAAAAAAAATGTGATAAAAATTGCACTGATGAAGATATTAATATTGAAATAGTCTACTTACAATGTAGAAAACAAAAATCATAAGCTGAAAAAAATGCACATATTTTTATTTTATTTTCAAGTATTAGATTTTTTATCATTCATGTTATGAACATATTTTATTTACACTTCTCTTTAATAACTTGCCTCTCTCTCTCTCACAGTTTACAGCACTAAGAAAACGCATTACTATTCTGCATGTTTGACAACCAAAACAATTCAGAATAATTTGAATATATATATATATATATATATTTATATATATATATATATATATATACATATACAGGGTGTCCGAAAAGTCTGGAAACGGTCGAATTACTCAAGAAATACATAAGAGATTGAAAAACGAAAGTATACGTGTTAAATATTTTTAAATAAGCTACTCAGTGATACCAAATTTGACCTTCGCAACCGACCCCTTGGGGGTCAGAGGGGGTCCAACTTTGAAATCTTAAGTTATAACCCCCATTTTTTATTGCAGATTCGGATTCTACGGACAAAAATACGTAACTTTTGTATTTGATATTTATTTTGAATCCTCGTTTACCACGGTGTAATTGAGCATATCAAATCGATACATATTTCGCTTTTCCGAACCAGGTTTTGCCTGATTGGCCAGAATTTTGACGCCGAATTCCTCGTCTTTTGCAGGAATAGTGGTTTCTTGAAAATCACCCACGGCGATTATTTCGATAATGCTACACTGTTAAAAATTTGACCCATTTGCTGTAGCGTCCCTCCACAGCTTTTATAGAATATCTCTTTTATGACCAATGAGAATGCTCCATAACACAGTAAAGTAACCGTTTTGTATAAAAGCGGTGGAGTGACGCTGTAGCAAATGAGTTAAAATTTTTTTACAGTGTATAGGGTTTTTTTATGTTTTTCTCTACAAAAATTCATTGAAATATATTAATTTAGTTTTCTATTTGGAATTTTATTATACAGTAAATGGTTTCTAAATACGGCTGATGTGGGTGTATGTTTTTTTTTAATTATTTGCTGTAGCGTCACTCCACCGCTTTTATAGAAAACGTTTACTTTACTGTGTTATGGAGCATTCTCATTGGTCATAAAAGAGATATTCTATAAAAGCTGTGGAGTGACGCTACAGCAAATGGATCAAATTTTTAACAGCGTAGCATTATCGAAATAATCGCCACGGGTGATTTTCAAGAAACGCTATTCCTGCAAAAGACGAGGAATTTGACGTCAAAAATTCTGGTCAATCAGGCAAAAACTGGTTCGGAAAACCGAAATATGTATCGATTTAATATGCTCAATGGAGGATATTCCAAATCTGCGTTCGAGACTGTAAAAAGTCACGCGGTACTGGTAATTTACCCAAAGAGCTTCTAACTGATAAGAGGAGAGGCTGCTATCGCTTTCCCCATGAACTATTCCATTGGCTGGTGGGGATTTATATTGCGTCTAATGGAGCTTTCCCTCCTTTATGCTAGAAGTTTTTTCCTGGACCACGTGATCGTAACGTAGATGGAATACCCTCCATTACACCGTGATAAACGAGGATTCGAAATAAACATCAAATACTAAAGTTACGTATTTTTGTCCGTAGAATTCTAATCTGCAATAAAAAAAGGGGGTTATAATTTTAGATTTCAAAGTTGGACCCCCTCCGACCCCCAGGGGGTCGGTTGCGAAGGTCAAATTTGGTATCACTGAGTAGCTTATTTAAAAATATTTAACACGTATATTTACGTTTTTCAATCTCATATGTATTTCTCGAATTATTCGACCGTTTCCAGACTTTTCGGACACCCTGTATATATATATATATATATATATATATATATATATATATATATATATATATACAGGGTGATTAAAAAAAACGTGAAAATGATATGACAAATAAAGCATACAACAGGGATAAAAAATCACATAGGAACATAGGGTCGCAAACTACTTATTGAGTCACAAATACAGGGTGTTTCATTTTAGTCACACCCGATTTGAAAGTAATAATTTTCAGGAAAATAAAAATATTGTAATGAAAATGCAACGATATGTACCTTATTTTGTGTGAAATGGGATAAAGTTGCGAAAAAATCTGGTAAAACAAACTGCACAAGCAATCGATGATACCGTTTAAACAGATTATCACAGTCCAAAATGTGAGGCGCGAAGTGCATATTGCTGGTGCGTATAATGCAAACTTCTACCACTTTTGTTTAGTGTTATCACATTTGAAGCAAAGATAAGAGTGTTTTTTAAATGTTTTATTATAATATACTTCAGTTTTCTGTAATTTATTACCGTCAACCCAATTTGAGTTAAGATGAAACACCCCGTATTTGTGACTCAATAAGTGGTTTGCAGCCCTATGTTCCTATGTGATTTTTTATCCTTGTCGTATGCCTGATTTGTCATATCAATTTGTCCACGTTTTTTTGAATCACCCTGTATATATATATACAGGGTGTCCGAAAAGTCTGGAAACGGCCGAATAACTCGAGAAATACATATGAGATTGAAAAACGTAAATATACGTGTTAAATATTTTTAAATAAGCTACTCAGTGATACCAAATTTGACCTTCGCAACCGACCCCCTGGGGGTCAGAGGGGGTCCAACTTTGAAATCTTAAATTATAACCCCCATTTTTTATTGCAGATTCGGATTCTACGGACAAAAATACGTAACTTTTGTATTTGATGTTTATTTCAAATCCTCGTTTATCACGGTGTATTCGAGCATATTAAATCGATACATATTTCGGCTTTTCCAACGGGATTTTCCCTAATCGAAACTGATTGGGCAGAATTTTTGACGTCAAATTCCCCGTCTTTTGCAGAAATAGCGTTTCCTGAAAATCACCCGTGGCGATTATTTCAATAGTGCTACACTGTTAAAAATTTGACCCATTTGCTGCAGCGTCACTCCACAGCTATTATAGAATATCTCTTTTGTGACCAATGAGAGTGCTCCATAACACAGTAAAGTAATCGTTTTCTATAAAAGTGGTGGAGTGACGGTGCAGCAAAAGTGTCAATTATTTACAGTGTACTTTACTGTGTTATGGAACATTCTCATTGGTCATGAAACAGATATTCTATAAAAGCTGTGGAGTGACGCTACAGCAAATGGGTCAAATTTTTAACTGTGTGTAGTACTATCGAAATAATTGGCATCGGTGATTTTCAGGAAACGCTATTCTTGCAAAAGACGAGGAATTTGATGTCATAAATTCTCCCCAATTAGTTTCGATTAGGGAAAATCCCGTTGGAAAAGCCGAAAAATGTATCGATTTAATATGCCCGAATACACCGTGATAAACGAGGATTCGAAATAAACATCAAATACAAAAGTTGCGTATTTTTGTCCGTGGAATTCGAATCTTCAATAAAAAATGGGGGTTATAATTTAAGATTTCAAAGTTGGACCCCCTCTGACCCCCATGGGGTCGGTTACGAAGGTCAAATTTGGTATCACTGAGTAGCTTATTTAAAAATATTTAACACGTATATATATGTTTTTCATTCTCATATGTATTTCTCGAGTTATTCGACCGTTTCCAGACTTTTCGGACACCCTGTATATATATATATATATATATATATATATATATATATATATATATATATAAATACTTTTATAAATACATCCAAAGTTATTCAGACAATACCAATAAAAGAACCAATGAAACCAGTATTTTTACATTCATATTATTAAAACAGTTGAAGTTTGAAGAGAAATAGAAGGCAGATTACCAAATTACTAAGAAATATGTGGATAAATGGACATTATATAATCAGAGTAATTCATATATTACCATACAATAAACCAATGGAACCAGTATTTTTACAATCATCTTATTGAAAACAGTTGAAGTTTGAAGTGAAATAGAAGGCAGATTACCAAAATAATGAAAGATAAATGGATAAAAAGGCAGTAGAAGGCTTTTCCATTAAACTACTTCATCAGGGGTGTATAGTTTAACAAAAAAGCAAAAACATCCAACCAGTTTCTGTTATGAGTCGTGCTAAAAGCTAAGAATTCGACTCACAATACACCCGACTGGCTGGAAGCTATTCAGATGACAAATTAGTAGAAAGATACACATAGAAGAAAATAAAATCAATATGACAAAATAACAATAATACATTATTCCATTAAAAAAAAAAAAAATATATATATATACTAAGATAATTTACCATTACCCATATCCTAGCAAGATTTGTAGTGCAATCAGATACAAACTACATGTGACTTACTAACAATCACGGTTATGGTCATAGTATAAATCACATAGATAATAAAATAAAGTTGTAACAATAATTATAAAAATTAGTAAGACATATATTATACTATATAATTCATAATATATTTAGAAAAAAAATAGATGCTACTATTAGAAATATTATATTTTTATTTTAAATCAATTATCAAAATTACTATATAAATTATATATATATATACAGATATATATAAGACCATTAATATAAAACAATATTAACCTTTTGCAATTAACCGTTGAATTTAATAACTTATATCACATTGAATATGGAAGAAAAAGAATAACATGAATACAAATGGAATTTGTAGAACCAAAGCAGAATCTTCAGGTGCCAAATACTTTGGAGCTACAAATGGAGTGTGTGGTTTCATATATATATACATACATATATATATACATATATAATAAGATAATCAAAAATCATGAGTAATTAAAAGAAGAAGTTGAAAATTAAACAGCATTATATACTAATTAGAAATTGGAAAGATGAAGTTAGAACTTACGTGAATAATCTAATATTATTAATAAGTGACGTATCTTTTATGCTTTTTCATTTCTATATTATTTAATTAAAGAACTTAAAGGAACTGTCATTATCTATTTTTCTTCGGTTACAATATGAGTTTGATGATAAAACATGTAGGAACGAACGACTCAGTTTTGTCAAATACAATTTTCAAAATATATTTCTGTAGTTATTTAATTAAAAGAATTAGTATGCCTCACATAAGTGTAAGGACAAAGCGAGAAAATTTGCGACGGATGTCGCCTAGCAACAGATGAAGGAGGGAATATTTGTCCTGACTTGAGGTGAGTAGAGAAGAATTACTTTTAGGGTACGAAAAAATTGATTTTTCAGAATTTTACCCTCAAAGACTATAAATATGAAAGTACACCACGAAAATATTTTCTAATAATTCCTAAAAATATTTTACTTTATTTTGAAACTTCCGTTTTTTGAAAAATATGTACTAAAATAAGTACAGATTACTAAATGGTACACTTATAAAAAGAATATATTTAAAATACACTTAAAAATTTATCAACGTTTCATTCGCTTCTGCGAACGTCGTCAGGTTATACAATAGAAAGATGTTCAATGCAATTTAAAGTTTCAAAATATAAACACATATATTTACGGTTATAGTTGAGTTGAGAGTGCGTAAACTTTCTTTTTAATTAATTATAGCATATTATGCCAGATTTTATGAATGGAATATGATAAATGATCGTTACAAGCTCGTGAAAGAAGTGAATGAAACGTTGATAAATTTTTAAGTAAACGATCATTTATTATATTCAATTCATAAAATCTGGCATAATATGCTATAATTAATTAAAAAGCAGGTTTACTCACTCTCAACTCAGCTATACCCATGAACGTATGTGTTTGTATTTTGAAATTTTCAATTGATTTAACATCTTTCTATTGGATCCTGACGACGTTCGCAGAAGCGAATGAAACGTTGATAAATTTTTAAGTGTATTTTAAATATAGTCTCTTTATGAGTGTCCCATTTAGTAATCTGTATTTATTTTAGTACATATTTTTAGTATAATTTATGATGCAATTGTCCAATTCATAATTACTTCAGTTTTTGTTCTCCATTAAACTGCGGGATTTTTAAGCTGCTCAACGGAACCTACTCCTTTAACCTTGTGCGCACACACAGTTCTTTCCTTTGTTGAATCTGGTACACTGTTAAAACTAAAGGTTGCATATGGCACTCCTAGGGGTGAAACTCTTGTCTCGTGAGCGACACCTTCTAAGGGAGCCAGAATTGCACCCCACGGCACCCCTAGTGGTGCAATTCTGGCTCCCTCAGGGAAGTCGTTGACGGGACTAGCGTTTAACCCTTTAGGAGTGAGTAAGCTTTAGATTTAACAGTGTACTGTTTTACACAATTCTTGACAAATTACAATAGCTGCACTCTCGGTTCAGAAGTGTGAGTCAAAAAAAAAAAAAAAAAAAAAAAAAAAAAAAATCCATGATAGGTATTAAAAATATAAAATAATGCGTTTAATCTGTAGCTTCAGAGTCTTTCAGATTTCATTTAAGACTTTTCAATTTAGAAGACCAGAGACGAGAGACCAGTAATTTTAAATAGAATATCAGTTTTTCACCAGTAATTTTAAATAGAATCATTCCCCTTATTTACATGCCATATTCATGCAGAAATTTTGTCGAAAATAAGGTAAAAGCATCTATTTTACCGGTGGAAGTTTTCCCCGTCTGTAATCAGGTATTTGTCGGAGCATGCAGTCTTCTCGGAATCACAAACTTCATTTGTCTTCCGTTGTTTATTTTATTCTTTTTCTCTCATAGCGTTTTATTCAATTTACATTTTTTTTTTTTTTTTTCGTTTCAATAATTAAATTCTGTTACTGACTTTATATAATCTCTCTTTCTTTATCTATATAAGCCTCTGTCTTTTTATAATCTGTCACTTAAAATACATAATTTAAATAACAAATATACTAGCAATGAATTTACAAAAAGAAAAAAAAATATTCATATTAGTGGCTCTTATCAAAGCTTATTTAAAAATAAATTTACAATGCTATGAAAACATAACAATATTTTTCAAAACTTTTTAGAAAGGCTTAGCAACAGGATCGCAAAGAAAATTCTCTCCTCCTCATTATCTTTAGAACTCCTGTCATAATGTATTCGCAATAATCTGTTTATGTCTTTGTGTTTATTTTACTTAGATTAACAGAGTGCCTTTGTCATAATGACCTAATTCGGATAAATTTATCTCCAGTGACGTCATAAAAAACCATTGTCTGAAAATGACGTTTATCCACCGTGAGGATCGGTATTTTTCGCAGTTTTAATCCGCTTTGGATTATTTTTAGCATAAAGAAGCTCCTTAGTAATCAATACTGAATATCTTCTTCACTTTCTTTAAGCTAAATTTAGCTGCACAATTGAAGTAAAAATTTGAAAAAAATGTTAAAAAGTCTGAAAATGCGACGAATTGAAGTTGTGCAACCGAAATATAAATTTGGAATTTATATATTATAATAGCTCTATGAATGTGTTTTACAAAGAAAGAAACCATGTTTCCATTTTTAACATATATGACACAGCCACATGATTCATATTTATACAAGATGGAAGAGTATTGTATATCTCTTATTTATTCTTTCAGAGGTGGTAGTATGTTTAGAAAGCACTTAATTTCAAACCCAAATGCAAAAACGGCACAAGAATTCGGGACAAAAAACACCCCCTCCCCCCCGTTTATTATATCTATACCTATGTATAAAATAGCGCAAATTTGTACGCAAATTCTAGTGCCAATCATTCATTTAAACATTTTAGCAATAGAAGTGCTTTGCTCTCTAAAGGGTTACAAAAGTAATGAACAATTCCTTAATTAGCGAGAATTCTGCAAAATTACATTGCGGATGTTTCGTATTTAGTTGTTTTCTCATTATATAAAAAGCAATAAATAATAAGCATTTAGAATTTGTGGAAAATAATAGATTCAAAAAAGTTACTATTCATCTAGCAAGTAAGCAAAATATTCAAGCATACTATTCCGAAAATCAAATATTATTGTATAGAATCATTCTCTGCCTGAAGAAATATGTAGACAGATAAACAAATTTAAGAAAAATTATTTTATTTATTTGTTTATTTATTTAGCCGAATTCAAAAATTTTGCAGATATTTATTAAGATGTTTTATATATTAAAATTACATCCGGTAATTCGAAGTTCTAATTCAAAGCAAATAACAAAGTAAGTAAACATGGAATTCAAAAAAATACTATTAGATTTTTATAATTAAAATGAAGTAGGGGGAACTGGAACACATTGATACATGGGGCACATTGATACACCCCCTCTACTGCTCACAGGGTCATTATAGGAAGTTTCAAAACAGCTCCAAAAGGTGATGCTAGTGTACGTAACTACATACAGAAAGTCTTGGAATGATTCAGTAGTTTGATGAAGTGGAACGGGTGATTTATTGTTTTTGTAGGTCAAAAGTAAATTTGAGTTGTACAATTGAAATTAATGGTATTATACAAATGTTCTAGTATTTTCAACCAAGAAGAATACTCTCCCTGGCAAGTAGAGCTATTCTTTATCAGTTCCTCATTCTTTATTGTTAGGTAAATTATGAAGTGTTGGGTTTGAGGCTCATTTTATTCAAAATAGCTGTATGGGTTGATACAGTCTGCGTCGGGGCACATTGATACAAGCTACCTCCTTTTCTAGCTCATTTTTTCATTGCTTTTTATTATTTTTTTTTACCATACACTCCTTAATCTAACCCTTTTTTGCCAAAAATTTCTAATATTAGTTTTTATTGAAGTGAAATAGCTCTAATTTTTTATATTAGAACATTTTATAATATTTCTGCAAACAGAAGACGCACGAATTTACTCAACATCTAATGATAGTCGAACTAACAAAAGAAAAGGACGGCAGTCCAGCAAATCTCGAATTTATATCGATTTTCCAGAGAAAAAAGTATTTTCGAGATGAGGAAGGTTAAATAAAAAAACAAGCTGCAGAATAGCTAAGGATAATTATATTATAAACAGAATTTTCAATGTAATTATCCTTTATTTTCTGTTTATAAACCGATTTATAAACAGAAAACCTCGTAATTGTTTCGTCTTTCCTAAGAAAGAAGATAATGTTGGGGTTGAAGTACCAGATATGACAAAGGTACCGCACCAGCAATCAGACAAGGAACAGCCAGAATTCAGTCATCATGCATTTAATTTTGATTGCTTTAATATTACTTACAAATAAATTTTGGGTGATTTGAATTTCTATAAATAGATATAGAAATGTTTTGCCAACTAATTTTCTATGAAATATATGCATTGATGTTATTTTGTCTCTATTTTTCCCAAACTTTTCAAAGTGCCCCATGAGATGTATCAATCTGCCCCGGGGATGGGGTACATTGATACAAATGACTTTTTTTCATTTTTTAAAAATTACATACAGAAATATTATATAAAACAACGATTGTAAATTTTTAAAACACACTACAGAAGTTTTGCAGACAACATATGGAAAAATAATTTGAAATTTCTACTTTCTGCACACCAAAAAAATTCTCAGAAAAAAACTGTATCAATGTGCCCCAGTTCCCCCTACGCTTTATGAAGATAATAGTTTTTAACTTTTTTTTATTATTTGAATAGAATACATAGAATTGAATCATAACTAAACAAAATTATACTCATATCCTCATAGCTTAGTAAGAAGAACATAAAAAGAAAAAAAAAAAACATAGAGACGTACATGTAAAGTATTTCGTATTATTCGAACAGAAATTCTTTGCCCTGTTTATTTACTTATTTATTTACGCATTTTTAGAAGTACGAAATATTGAATACAGATTTGCTGTTTAAAACTGCATCTAATTTTAATGAATAAAATATTTTCATATAATTTTGCTGTTTTTAAAAAAAATATATACATAAAAAATATTTCTTAAAAAATAAAACTCACACCATTGACCTTTTCCTATGACTTATATTTTATCGTACAAAATGAAAATTTGCTGAGCTGAGAGGTCACATATTTCACAATGAAAAATAGTATGTATCATTTTAAAGAATTTTTTCATTGAAATAATAATACTGGGAATTGAGTACTGTGTGTCTCACATCATTTTGGCTCTAAAATTATTGCAATACTTTCTTTCTTTCTTTTTATTAATATTTTTATCGTTTCATTAAGGCATGGCTTAATTTATTTTCTGAAAAAAATGCACTTATGTGTATTTCATATAAAAAATCATAAAGATCGAAGTATGTGTACAATATAAATTCATACATAATTAATTATGATGGTTAGAAAAAATATATTTATTGGAATAAAAATAAACTGTGAGATAATTTAGAATTCAGTTTGATGACAATATCGATAAAATAAAAATAATAATAATAATTCGAATAAAAAAAAAATAAATATTCCAAGTATTTTCGAAACGAAGAAATTAAAAACGTAAACAAGGAGAGAAATGGGGAGCGTGAGATTTTCTGTATAAAAGCAAGAGAGTTTATGATCAATAATTGAAATTTTAATAAAATGCGTATGATCTACACATAAGAAAGTTTCAAGTATCTATCTATCTATATTATAATATAGAGTCGTGTGGGGGGGGGGGGGGGAGAAGCAACCCTCCGTACTACCTCAGCAAAAAAAATGTCGTGGAAGAAAAGTTACTGGTATCTAACGATTGGAAATAAAGTCCACTTTTAAATGATATACAGTCGAGTCTCTATATAACGAAATCCATCGTTCAGACAAAAAATTCGTTATATAAAAAAAAATCGTTGAATAGAGAACGGCAAAATTTTTTCATTTAATGTTTAAATTTTGAAACAGAATTGTTTTTGAGGTGTTTAATTAAATTTTTGAAATATTTAACGGAATTTTTTTTCAGAATCTCAAACATCTTCGCCACTTCCTTTTTTTTCCCAGTGTCTTATTGATTATTTTCAAAATTATTATTTTACCAGAGAGAGTTGTGTTTAAACTAGAAGCGATTTTATGCAAATGCAGTAGAAGATAACACCAGCAAAGCTGATATTTACTAACGATTCTTCATTCAAATGATCTCTCACAACAAAAAATGCTCCGAGTGGCCACAAACAACAAACATCCTCTCTAAAAACCTACTGAAAAACGACCTTTTCTGCAATTCCCCCTTATTCCTGCCTTACTAGCCAAACCATGAAACAAACACCTTTTTAAAGACCATAATGGAACCATGCAAAAAGTTGTTTTTCTTGGGGGGGGGGGGGGAGTTAAATGCCTTTTTTGGACATGAGGAATGTATCTTATGAAATATAAACCG
The DNA here is from genome assembly GCA_964019185.1 of Maratus speculifer. Lineage (NCBI taxonomy): Eukaryota > Metazoa > Arthropoda > Arachnida > Araneae > Salticidae > Maratus > Maratus speculifer. Next base: position 116,563,328 of record OZ025291.1, read on the forward strand.
AAAATCAACGAAAAAAAAAATATTCTACAAATAATTTGAAGTGTTTTCTGAACTTATGATGGAACATTTTCCAAAAAATTCGTTAAATGGAGATATATATTTCGCTATATGGAAATTATTTTTAATGTTATCATGAAAAAAAAAATAACCGTTCCTATAAAAAATTCGTTTAATAGAGAAGTTCATTGAATGGAGTTTCGTTATAGAGAGACTCGACTGTATATATAATTTGCTTAGGGGGGCATCTTCATATTAAAACAAAGCCAAAATTATTTTTTTTCAATGGCAATAGCCAATTTCGACAAGATATTTCAAATCTTCGGTTCAAACTGTGCCTAGCGATAAAATTACAAAAGTTGGGAAGTTCGGCGTATTTATGTGTCTACGACTGTACAAACATATCTGCACATAATGCTGACGTCATTTTGCGAATGGCAGCAGCAGGCGAATAAATGTAACTTTTAATTACTTTTACTGCGATTTTTTAAATTTCTAAATATCGCACATTTTTAATTTTTACGCTGCATGGTAAAGAAAAAAAAAATTATACTTGCAAATGCAAATTGTTTGTAAACAATATCACTATTAGTTCAGTTTTTATTGTTTTTTTTTTTAATATATAATTTTCAAGCATGATTAAAAAAATATATTTCTGTTATTTGCAGACAGACGATTACAAAGGATAAACATGTTTTCATTTAAGTAATTGTATATATATATATATATATTTCAAAATTAGTTCCCAGTTTATATTCTATAATGAAATTTATACTTTCATCCATATAAACCTCCACTCATTTAAACTTCAATCTATAATTTAAAAAAAAAAAAAAAAAAAAAAAAAAAAAACATAAATAAAACGTCATAAGACATGTAAATGAACCACTAAAATTATTAAAATATTAAAAACAAATAAATAAAAATAATAATAATTAGCCATGTTTGACGATTTTTTCGTCTGTTAACTCCTGGCACGATGACAATACAAAAGTACCGGTTTTAACAAACATCAAACTTTTATTTGAATATATTATTGACTAACATACAATATAAGTTATTTGCTTTGTTACTGAGAAATCTAAAAAATACTGATTAAATGCAAATATATATATATATAAATACTTTTATAAATACATCCAAAGTTATTCAGACAATACCATTAAAAGAACCAATGAAACCAGTATTTTTACAATCATATTATTAAAAACAGTTGAAGTTTGGAGAGAAATAGAAGGCAGATTACCAAATTACTAAGAAATATATGGATAAATGGACATTATATAACCAGAGTAATTCATATATTACCATACAATAAACCAATGAAACCATTTTTTTTTCTTTTTACAATCATCTTATTGAAAACAGTTGAAGTTTAAAGTGAAATAGAAGGCAGATTACCAAAATAATGAAAGATAAATGGATAAAAAGGCAGTAGAAGGCTTTTCTATTAAACTACTTCTTCAGGGGTGTATAGTTTAACAAAAAAGCAAAAACATCCAACCAGTTTCTGTTATGAGTCGTGCTGAAAGCTAAGAATTCGACTCATAATACACCCGACTGGCTGGAAGCTATTCAGATGACAAATTAGTAGAAAGATACACATAGAAGAAAATAAAATCAATATGACAAAATAACAATAATATAATATTCCATTAAAAAAAGGATATAATACATATATTTCAATTATAAAACATGTATATGATTTTATCTGCGTTCTGTAATCCTGGGTTAGAACTTCTTGTTTACATGATGGCCATAATGATTAAAAATATTAAAACCTTCAGCATAAATATGTTTGACAAAATATTTTGTATAATTGCATAAAATAATTATTGTATAACATAAATTAACAAAAATAAATAAATAAACATATTTCTGAGAGAAAGAGTGAGAAAGGGAGAAATTTTCAATGTCATCTCGTTTAGGGACAATTTACTTTATCCGAGCAATTTATAGAAATACACTAAAGTATCGCATACGTAGCAAAATTATTTAATTAAAAAAATAAATAAAAGAATGCTAAATATTTCAAAATGCCATAAAATTGTCAAAAGAGAAAAAAGGAAGAAAAAAAAAAAGAAAAAGAAAAAAGATAATTTGCTTTAAATGTCTCTAAATGTCAAATTTATTTAAAATATCGTTATTTTAAAAAAATCATTTAATTTAGATGCCTCCATTAAAAAGTCGGGTGGTAAGAGGTTTCATGTATAAAAAAGTGCCTTATCTAAGACATGAATGTATGACATTCTTTTGATTAAAATTAAATGATTTTATTATCTAGTATGTTATTATCCTAAAAATGTCAAAATGAATCAAATTAAAATCCTAAAAATACCCTTTTTAGGTTACATCGCGATTCTTATCTGGAGCTCCGATCGATTTTTCCTACCTCTACCTATTTCATCCAACATGGACTTAGCCAAACCGGCGATAACTTGAAAAATTTTACGGTTGCGGCAACCCTGGATGTGCCTGATTGCACTATCGACTTCTCCATCACTCTTTTATGTGACGTCATGCACCGTCCCATCACGCGGGGCACGAGCGTGACTCTCATGACGTCATTTGAATCATTGATCCTCTCCGGAATCATTTCTCACTCCCATTGGTCGACTTCAAGAATTTCATCCCTACGTTCACTCGCATACACACACTAGAGAATTTTGTAGAACTGATGTCGCGTGTGGTAAATTATATAGCTGCTGTCGAAATATTTCCACGTCACATATTTACAAAAAAACTTGAGAGGGAAAAAAAGAGAGAATCATATTCAAATACTTTCGTCTGTTATTCTTTGTACACTAAAAGATAAATTTGAATCGATTCCGGAAGTGATATCACATCGAAAATCCCCATGCAAACTATTTTGCCTCATGATAGATTTCTATTGACCTCTCCCCCAATAAATAAAATGTATTCTCCGAGCTTTTGTTGACAACGAAGTTCCTATATTATGCATGGGAGACAGTAGATAATGGGGCATATTTTATATTTAACACGATAGGAAGTATTATCTGTACAATTTTACAGGTTTTTTCTTAAATTTCATCTCTTAAAGTATCCGCTTATCTTAAAATGGCCATTTTCGTAAAATTTCTAGTTTTTTTTTTTTTTTTTTTTTTTTTTTTTTTTTTTTTTTAATTTGTGATTAAAAGTCTGTTTTATTTTTTCTGTAATTACATAGGTCTGCAAAAAAAGTAGTTACATGGGATATTTTCGGTTAATTATATCTTTTTTTAGGTTGCTGAATCCCAAAATGACCTCTATTTTCCTTAATCACGTTCAGTATTGTTCCAAGGCAGGTTGTCTTAGAATGTCTCTAACTGAGTCCCTTTCGGTTCAGACCCCCAGTTTCCTTTGGATCTTACCTCATCTGCCCACAAAAGATCATAGCCCTGATAATTCATAACAGAAAAACGCAAGGGAAAATTAAAACATTTGTGATAGTTGCAAATGACAGAAAAAATTATATTTATTACATAAAAATGATATTGTAATGCTAACTAAAAAAAAAAAAAAAAAAAAAAAAAAAAAAAAAAAAAAAAAACTAAGTAAACCCTTTTATCAAAACGTCATATTTCCCTTTGAAATCAAAAGAAGATTTTGGGGCCCTTGGGATGTGGGGCCCACATCCCGATCTCTTAAATCCACCTCTGGGTCGCACTCTACAACATCTAAAAATAGATTAACCCCTTAACGCGCAGTGTTGCCGGGTCGGCAACACCTAAAGTTCCCCCTGTTTAGAGACACAAAAACTCCGTGAATATTTCAAAAACTACTCTAATGGCTACTTTAAATCTTTATTATGAGTTCTAGATGGCAGCACCACAGAGATCAAACTCTACTGTTTTTAAATAATAGGTAAAATATTTTACTGTAATACGCGCTTTACAGCAATGCTCTTCTCACTGCGCTTATCAATGCTTTACTTATGGGAGGTTACCACTTCGGCAACAGCTGTATAATTAAAATGGTTAGTGCAATCTTTACAAAACAATACCTGTGCACTCCTGTAGGCCTAAATAGATTGCCTAACTTTTTTTTTTCTTTAAATCCCAACTTTAAATAGTAGTGCGCCGGAAAGGGTTAAAAAAATAGCTTATAATTAAATCTGATTCTTTGGGAACATTTAAAAACAAACCCTGTACAAAAATTCGCATTAGAAGAGAAGTTATGTCTAAACACTTTGAGTCTTTTCTATACTATCAAGGGACGATTTAATCTTTAAAGTCAATTTTCTCAAGACAGCGATTTTGATCATTGGATGTACGATTTCTGAACAATGGTTTCCTAAAATTCCGTGAAATTTTTTGCTGAATTTATTAAACGTATAGAGGTACGAAATGCCCTGTTGTTATTTCTATCAAGTATGAAGTTCAAAACTCATGACTATACTTTTACTAAATGCTACTACTATTTAAAAAAAAAAATTAATTAAAAAAAAGGTTCTGTATTTATTATTATTTTTGTCCGTTGCAGATCATTTAAGATGCACATTATATCTATACTCATTAAAATACATATATATTGGTTTGTTTCACCATTTAAATTTGAAAATCATTCCCGCAATGCATGCAAGAATAATTATTTTATGAAAATTTTATCATTTATTAAAAGTCCATATCGGGGCACATTGATACGCATCAGTTTTCCCCTTGATAGGTACAGACAATCTAAATCCTTTTCTAGTACATTTTATCGTTACTTTTTATTATTATTATTTTTTTTACCATGCACTCCTTAATCCAATCCTTTTTCGCCAAATTTTTCTAATATTAGTTTTTATTGAAATGAAATACCTCTAATTTTTTATTAGAACATTTTATAGTATTTTTGCAAATGAAATAGGTATGAACTTACCCAACAGCTAATGCTAGTAGAACTAACAAAAGAAAAGGACGGCAACCTGGCAAATTCTGAATTTATATCAATTCTCCAGAGAAAAAAAAAATATTTTCGACATGAGAAATGTTAAGTAAGAGAAACAAGCTGCAGAACAGCAAAGGATAATTATATTATAAACAGAATTTTTAATATAATTATTCTTTATTTTCTGTTTATAAACCGATTTATAAATAGAAAACCTGGAAATTTTTTCATATTTCCTAAGAAAGAAGATAATGCTGGGGTTGAAGTGCGAGATATGACAAAGTTACCACAGCCAACAATCAGACAAGGAACAGATAGAACATCACGTCATTATACATTTAGTTTTGATTGCTTTAATATTGATTACTAATAAATTGTGAGTGATTTGAATTTCTATAAACAAATATAAAATGGTTTGCTAACTAATTTTCTATGAAAAATCTGCATTGGTGTTATTTTGTCTCCATTTTTCCCAAACGTATCAAAGTGCCCCATGAGATGTATCAATTTGCCCCGGTGATGGGACACATTTATACAAATGACTTTTTTATATATATTTTTTAAATTACCTGCAAAAATATTATATAAAACAACGATTGTACATTTTTATAACACACTACACAAGTTTTGCTGACACCACATGGAAAAATAAATTGAAATTTCTGCTTTCTGAACACAAAAAAAAAAAAATTCTTAGGAAAAAGCTGTATCAATGTGCCCCAGTTGCCCCTATACTTATTTTTAACAACTTTAAATGTTAAAATAAATCTTTCTTAATATATCTTTTTAATTGTTGAATTAAAAGTCATTTACTTATAGAGTGACTACAATTTTTCTAGAGGTAAAGTTTTTTTAAATGTAGTTTTGTTTTTTCATTTAACGACCTGATAAAAAATACTCCTTTTTATGCTGCATTTGCTTCACTGAATTTAGTGAAATAGTTATGAGGAATCATTAATCTATAATCATAAAATGAATCATTGAAATCAAAAGGGAACGTTGCTTTTTTCTTGTTTAAAATTTTATGAAATTTTTTTTAGTTGTTTGAAATATAATAATGATAATAATAAAATACATTTAAAATCGCAGGTTTCTTTCTTTTCTTCACACTATTCCTTTGTTTAATTTATAGGCCAATTTAATATTTAAGAAGAATAAAAACTTTAAGGGCATTTTTTCCTCTTAAACAATATGCTTGCGGCATCTGTCGACAATCTAATGATTTAAAAAGAATGAAAATGTCAGAATAGCAAAAGCAACAGGATCTTCAGAATTAACTACTTTCCGTCTTTTTTATATTTAACCTTACTCACATTTCATACACAGTAGATTCAATTGCAAGAACCACACTAATACCTGACCCATAAAACGCTCCGTCCCATGGGTGGTCCACGAGAGAAAAGAGAAATAGGCTAGCTCATATAATACACTCACGCAAGAAGTTATTTTCGTACTCTGCTGTCATTGATATTTATAACGGGATACACCGACGTTTACTGCAGTGAAACATGCGTCAGTGCCTCGTAAAATAACCCAAGGGGAAAATAATTATGAAACATTTCGCACTATTTGCCTACTGGCTGTACGTGAAATTATTTTGTTATGCTTTTTTGGTTTAATTATTATTTAACTTTAAAATAAAAACAATTTTAAAATTACAAAGCCTTGTTTCGTAAAATGTTTTAATATTTTCAATTTTTTGGCGTCAGTGTTTCGAATATCTATTTTCCTTCAATTGATTTATTATCTTTCAATAATTATTATTCAAAAGAATTTAACTCGTGTCCATGTTTATCTATTTTTAGCCTTATACTGTGGAAATAATTTTGGTAAAATAACTTTATTTTATGTAAAAATTGCCCATTTTTTAGTTGTCTTCGAAAAAGAAAACTGTCGTTGCATAATATGATATTACGTTGAAATAAAACTTGATTATTGCACTTTGTATGATTTACATCATTTGTTAGTTATTACATGCTATTTTTCAACGCAACATAATTCATGTCGATAAAGATGAAATTTCATAATTGATTTCTTAACTGGAATTTTTTAATTCTAGACTGCTACAATTCAAAAAAATTATTTACAGTTTTACGTTCCAAATGACAATATTTTCTTAGCTTAAATTTCAATTAATAGATCCATGTTAATTAAATTTTGATTATATGTTGAAAATAATATAAAAAAAAATATCTCGATTATTTCAGTAATTATCAGGCTTATTTTTATAAAGTGGATTGCTACATGATCCAACAACAATTTTCTGTTGGTTACAATAATGTAAAATAACAATCACAGAAATAAAAAAAATATTTTCTTGTTCTTTTCTGTTGACATATTTAATAAAAGTTATAAAAAAATTTTAGATTATCCATATATATAAATCATTCTCGGTTTCTATGTTTCTTATACAAATCTAAAATTTATTTCCATTTTCTGATGCAATTACTCCTTCGTGTTTATAAATCATATATATATATATTTAATTAAAAAAATAATGATTACACGTCTATTTAGCCATATGACAATGAAAATTCAGACTCACTCGTAACATTTTAACATGAAAAATTCACGTTAATTTGAGGGAAAATATCCGCTTTTCACATATGAAATTAGAAACTTTAATTGCATTTAAATGTAAATGGAATTCGAACATCTACTAAAATAATGGCATTCAATTCAATAAACAAATTCAGACAGAAGATTATAGAAAAAAAAAATCAAATATTATATATGAAATTATTTTCCATCAAATACTTTCAGTGTGACTCAAATTGATAATAAATGGTTGCTATACTTTATTTCTTACTTTGTTAGTATTTTATTTCTTATTTTGTTTGTTTTTACTTTATTAGTATACAAAAAGCTATATGTTATTGCTATAGATCATGTCATTTTTTAGCCAGTTCTTTTAATTTGCAAAAAAATCTTCATTACTGACGTCACGATTGAAAAGACGTCTTTTTCATGCAATCATTCTATATTTAGTTTTTATGAATGAAAGTGTAAGCCTATATATATATAATGGTATAAGAAATAAAATTTCCCTGCTTGAGTGAAAAAAAAATTTTTTTTTATTTGCTTATTGGAAAATCGTATATTTTTCTGTCAAATGCACCAAAGAAATTTTGCATACTCATGTGTAAAGCAGAGAGATTTTCACACTCTATTATTTAACATAGATTTATTCATGTATATAAAGGTGGAATTTCGTAGTCGATTTTTCCGTCACCTTGCTAGAGTTATAGAAAAATAAAATATTGTAAAGGTTTTTTCGCAAGAACATGAATCACCTTCATTAAATTAAGGGGGTAGTAAGGTTAATTCGAGGGGAAAAAAAGCATATTTTCTATCATTTTTTGTAAGGATACAATTAATATTTATTTATTTGTATAGTTATAGTATAATTATATGTCATTTAAAGAGTATTCTGTGAAATTTTCATTAAGAAATATTAAAAAATGAGCCGATGACAGCGAATCTTCGAAGACGTCCCAAAAAAAAAGTTGATTCGCGGTGAACCGCATAACTCATGACTGGATCAACTGAAATTAAAAAACCAAATTGATTTAATTAGTTGATAAGTTTCCTCAGGGAACGCAGTCGAGTTTTTTTTTTATTATTGATTTTTCAATTTTTTACAAGGCTCGGAAGTCAAAATACTGATTTTTCATCAAAAAAATCTGATATTTTGTTTTTTAAAAGTAAGTTAAAATTAAAAAAAAAGGAAAAAACTCGACAGCGTTATCTCGTAATTTATATAAAGAAAGAGTGTGTAAAATTTAAAAAAGATCGGTTCAGTAGATTTTGAGCTACAGAGTTCACCGGCTTCGAAAAAGCGAAGTGTTAGAAAAACACGTTTAAAGTTTCACAGACGCTTTTGTCGAAATCGGAGGGCGGAGACTTACAAGTGTATATCTCCGTCAGTTTTACTTCAATTGCTTTCAAATTTTCACAGAATAATCTTAAGATGTTGTACATTAATATAAAATAAAAATTAAAAAATGCAAAAAAAGAAAAAAAAATACCTTACTACCCCCTTAAGCGTGATTTGATAAGTATAAAAAGCTTATAAAAGAATAGTTTTCTGACTATTTTGACTTTATTACTTATTTCTGGTAGTCTTGTTTAACAATTTATGGGTTGGAATGCATAAAATTATTGTGACAGCCGTATATTTAGGATATTGCATTTACATTTATTTTATTCGGAAGGTCCTCACACTTAGCATCATAGCCGGCACCAGGTCTCGCGGAGACCTGACAAAGCAATTACCGGGGCTCAATGTATACTGCAATCCTGGACTAATAAAATTATGAACTAATTTCATATGAAGAAAATGACTGTAAATAATTTGTACAATAAACTTCGCTTGTTTGTATGGTGAGAGGTGTCTAACTTGCGTCACTGGGATGGGGGATGTGTGTGTGAGAAAGAGGGGTTGTTGTAGAGCTCTAAGGCCCAAATACCTGACCACTTCTTGCGGTTAGGTGTCGGCTCGTTTGTTATGGCGACTCGGTGTTTTTGATCTTTAATGAGTTTTGCTGGAAAGGGGCGGCAAAAGAAAAAACTTTCCGTCAAGTAGGGTGGATTGCTTATCTCACGATTATTTTGTTCACTCCCCACAGTTCTATTATGAAGAAACCGCAAATGGGTTCCATACAAAAGGCTCTTCCAAGAATTCAGTTGAACTGAAAGTATTGCAATCTAAATGCAGCCTTAGCCTTTACTTAGGATTATTATTGTGTTTGTTAGAAAAATTCATTTTTCAGTTCAATATTTCATTAACAGTTCTAAAACAAATAAAATCTAAATGTTATTGGTTGTTTACTCCTGAAAATAGAGATTTTACTCAACTTAGCGATTCTACTTTAGGAAAGAAAAAAAAAAAAAGAGTAATTTCATATTAATTAATATTTACTAAAATTTCAGTAATAACTCATTTAATTCCTTACTTTCATTTTTATGTTCTATCATATTCAATAATTAAAATTTGGTATTTCTTATCTTTGCTATTTTAACTATAAATTAGTTTTAATTCATTGATTAGTATATTGAGAAAGAGGCAGCTTTTTGGAAAAAATAATGTGGAATTTTTACTTAAACTTAAAAAATATATATATATATTTTATTATTGTGCTAACTTTAGGTTCACCCAGGACAAATTGGGTATCTAATTTTTTTCTATTTTTCTTTCTTTCTTTTCTTTTTTTTTTTTTATAATAAATGTTAAATGGGGCGTGTTAAGTTCAATCCAATTGGTAGGCCTCACCACCTAGTTGAACTTGCAGATCTCATACTGTAATATATAATGCGGATAATGAAATGTGTGAAAAGTACTACTGTTTTTACAAATAATATGCATAAGTAATTTTAATTTCGCAAAATTTTCCTCCTTTACAATATTTTAAGTAATTATTTGTTGTGTTCACATTGACTTCCGGAATCTTCGAATCTATATATTCTCTGACAGTTATAGCAACTTACTCTGTAAGTTAATACTCATTTTTTTCTGACAAGGAAACATTTTAAAACAAATCTACAGCAAAAATATTATTATTTTACATGGAGGAAAAATTAATTTAATTTGATTCAATTTGTATACAGAGAATGGGGACCCTAAAAAGACCTCAATGGGCATAGGGCAAGGGCAGACGCCCCATTTGTCCGATGGTTTCGCCGGCTCAGCTTAATATCGGAAGAGTAGAATGATTCTGTGATTCTGGGAGTTATATGTATATATATATAACCATTATACACACTACTATTCAACATCTATAGTGAGTATATAATAACCCTATATAAAACAAATATGTATGTATATATATATAGAACCATTTTGCAAATATATATATATATATATATATATATATATATATATATATATATATATATATATATATATATATATATATATATACATAACCATTAATTGTAAAACGATATATATCAATGGAACATTAAAAAATGAAATTAAAGGAATATTCCAAATATGCAGAACCACAGTAAATTCATCAGGCCCCATATATATATACCGGGTAATCCAAAAGTCAGGACGAACTTTAAAAACGAATCAAGATACAAAGATACGGTTTGCACCAAACGGATGGAAAAGACACCGGGTTTTGTGTGGCTACGAAAAAAAAAAAAGTTCTGTTGGCAATCAACAGATGGTGCTGTCGGATTTCTGAAATTGTAAGCGCGACAGGCACTCCAAACAATCACTTTTATGCAAGATGGAGCACCACCTCATATTACTCTGCCTGTGTAACGCCTGCTACGCTCAATATTTGGGGGAAGATCGCATTATCAGTCCCTACTTTAATCACGCATGGCCTCCAATATCTCCCGATCTGACATCCTCGGACTTTTGGCTGTGGGGATTATTAAAGTCAAAAGTGTACTGCGACCAACCGGCATCACTAGCAGCACTGAAAAATGCTATCCGCCAATATGTGTCTGTCATAACGAAAGAAATGCTACTCTGTGCTGTGAACGGTGATGTGCCTCGTCTCACAGTTGTACTTCTGAAAGATGGGCAGCACACTGAACATTGAACACAGAACAGCTGACTGTAATACTAATTAACTGTAAATTAACTTACTTGTAAGTTGTCAATTTTTTTTTTCATTTATAAAGCCTCTTTTGGTGCCTTAAATCACTAAAGCGCCATCTGTTGATCGCCAACAGAACTATTTTTTTCGTTGCCACACAAAACTCGGTTGCTTTTACATTCGTTCGGTGCAAACCGTGTCTTTGTATCTTGATTCGTTTTCGAATTATTCATTTTTAAAGTTCGTCCTGACTTTTGGATCACCCTGTATATAGACCATTAAATTTAATACAAAATTATCACATGGAAAAAATAAATAAAAATGAACATAATTGAAATTTATAGAGCCAAGGTAGAATCTTTAGGCCCACAAATACTTCAGAGCTTCAAATAAAATGTGTGGTTTCATCTTCGTATTAGCCATTAAAGAGCAAAAAAATACGAAACAAAACATTAAAAATAAACATTAAAAATAAATTATAATACATGAGAAAAACATTAAAAATAAATTATATTACATGAGAAAAACATTAAAAATAAATTACAATAACATTATTAAAATGAATAGAAAAGGAAGAAAGATACCAGATAGTATATTTCCTATAGTAAGTACATATTGATATATATATATATTTTTTTTGGTACTTTTTATTTTGAATGAAATATTAATTTTGAACTACTTTATTATTATTGTTATCTTATATATATACATATTAATATGTAACAAAGGTAGCTAAATGTTTTTAAAATATTCTATATATATATATATATATATATATGTAATGTTGTTGCCATTTTTCTTAGATAAAAAGCTATATAATCGATCTTTTATATGCATTACAATTACGAGTACTTATATCCATTGACAAATGAAACCAGGCCAATGGAACTAAATCAAAAGAAAAATATCTTTAGAAGATAAACATTTACGAAATTTAAGAAATCTTCAGAAACTTAAATCTATTTCTGAGATGGAACTGCTCGTATATTTATAGCTGGAGAAATAGCGGCGTCTTTTAGTTGGAGTTGATGAACTGCATCCCCACTATAAATTCTACCTTACAAGAAATATTGCACATTTTGTGGTGTTTAATGAGGAAAGCTAAGTACCTCCTGGATGTCATAAAATCAAGAAATTCAGCATTTGGGTATCTTTACGCTCTTTGAAGTTTGCCGAACGCATTATTATCACGCGTCACAAGTTTGTGGTAATAGAATAAATGCGCTGGACGTGCACATTAGAATTTATTTGCGGAAAAATGCTATTAATTATAGTATTAAAACGTAGTTTTAATTATGTTAATTAAAAACCGCCGGTCTTTAGAATTAATATTTTTCATTGCTTCTATTTCACAAATTATTGACAAATACTTTTAGTTTTGTCTGTTCCGTTCCTTATTTGTCTGCCTATTAGCCTAAATTTCTGAGTTCTGACTTTACAAAAGTAAAAAATATATATAAAATTAAAAATGTATATTTTTTCCTCCTTTAAAATAATGAAGTAAAAGGATGCCAGACCCTTCCAAATCTGAAAATACCTAATTGTTTATTTTTTTTATTAATAACTAATTGTTTACTAATAATTTTATTGGATTTTTTTTTTCAAAAAGACAATCTTAAAAGATGGTGTTTTTCATACAGTATTTTTCAAAACTAGTAAATGAGTTCATTGCAAAACATAGCCATTTTTTGACGAATATTATGCTATAAGAACACAACCATTAAAACAAAAATTATTTAAAATCAACCAAATTTATTAAAATTTGATTAAGCAGAAAAACAAATTAAATATTATCATATATTAATACTTTTGTAATACATATTTACTGTTATTATAATACAAAGCATATTTAAAATATTATTAGAAATTTATGTATCATTGAGTCTCTCTACATCATCATTCCTATTGAAAATATAAATGCTTTGTTATACAAGTTTTTTTTTTTTTTTTTTTTTTTTTTGACTTTGGATAATTACATATTAATGTGTGTTTCAGTGAAATCATGAAGATTCAATATGAACAAAAATTCTGAATTTGTCTATCATTCTAAATTTTTATTAGTGAGTATCAATATTCAAGAAACGTACTATAACATGCTACTCACAAAAAATTGAATATGTTGCATTAATATTTATACACAGGGATATAAAAAATAATTAGAATGATTCGAATACATAAGTAAGATGCATATTTCCTTCTAATATTTATATTAAATTCTTGTAAAATAGGAAAACGTTTCATAATTCATAAAAAACATTTTTTTTTGTGTGTGTGTGTATGTGTGAAACAAGGAGTAAAAATACAATCGCATTTCTCACTTTCATTTAAATGTCAAATTATTGAGAGTATATTTAATCCAGAGCAAACTGCACTCACATACAGTGATTGCATCAAAAGGTAAAAAGCTTACAATTTTAATTTTATTATCTATATAACTTATAACTGTGACTATAACTTTACCTGTTACAGAGTCGCATGTAATTTATATCTAATTTAACTCTTAACTGAGTTTTTTTTTTTTTTGCCCCCCAGGGGGATACCTTCTTAAGGTATTCACGGGCTTCACAACCCCGGGCACCTGAGTGATCCTTCTCCTTTCCTTTCCCTCTTACTCCTATGGTCTTCCTTTCCTCTCTGTCTCTTTTCCTTTTCCGCTTACTCCTCTTTTCTTCCTTTCATCTTTGTTTCACTCTCATTGTGGTTTCCTCTTTCTGAGGTGAGGGCAAATCTGCATGGGCCGATACATCCTGTATATCGACTCATGGAGAATTGTAAACCACCCACGTGTTGGCCGTGTGTGGCAACCCGTGTCCCTGGAAAGGGGGATCCTGGCAGTTGAGGGAAACCAACACACTGCGTTGGCCACTGGTTCAGGTAGACGGGAGGTGCATATTGGTCCCGTATGCACCAATCGGTTGGTCAGCTGACTTTGCCACTGGCTTTAGGGATCAAGTGAGCGAGCAATTACTAGTCATCTCGTTAAAGGTGGAGACTGACATAGGATTGCCTTGTGACCGTATAGGCCCTGGTTAGCATTAGTGCACGAATGTGCATCCCCTTGTTGGGCTCGGTAGTAGGTGGTGCGGCCGGGGTCCGAATTACTTTTTCACTTAATATGGATGGAAAAACTTCTCTTTCATCTATTTCTCTCCCATGTGGAGAGCAACGAATGTCACAGAATTCCCCTTTTACTAGATTTTTCGTAATTAAACTCATTGATAGCCTCTCTGATAGCTCTTTCAAAAAAACTTCATCATTTCTTATTGCTAAAACCTTCCAATCTGTTCTTGGTGATGGCCACTCCCTCAAAAAATTACAGTCTGGGGATTTACTGGTTGAAGTTTCTGCAACCAACCAGTCACAATTTCTGTCCAATAGTAATACAATAGGCACCTTCTCTGTTTCTGTTAAAGCACATCCAACTTTAAATTCTTGCCATGATGTAATATCTGAACCAGATCTGTTATTTTCTACAAAAGAACTTCTAACTAACTTAAAGGATCAAAATATCGTAGATGTCCGTCGTATCACTATCCGTAGAAAGGGTCAGATAATTCCTACTAAACATATAATATTAACCTTCAATATCCATATTTTACCTACTAGAATTAAAGCAAGCTATTTAAATTGTCCAGTCCGACCTTACATCCCTAATCCCATCCGATGTTTTAAATGCCAATTTTATGGCCATACCAATACCAATGGCCAATGTCGTGGTAATGTTACCTGTGCACATTGTGCAGAAGTTGGCCACGACAGTAAAACTTGTGAAAAACTTGAACGCTGCGCAAATTGTAAAAGTAATCATACTTCATATTCTCGCTCCTGTCCTATTTGGACCCGTGAAAAAGAGATCATTACTATCAAAATAACCCAAAAACTTTCTTATACTGAAGCCCGTAAAATTGTCGAATCGAGAACCCCATCTGTTGGAGTTTCCTGTCTGTTCTAGTTTACTTAAGCAACAAACAAAACCTGTAAGGCACAGTAGTACCCAGACTGAAGATCCTTTTAAGAACTGTACTCCTGAAAAAACATCTAGTCCTATAAAGAAGAAGACCCGTGATGCCCATGCTACTGCTCTTACCAGAGTTTTGTCAAAATTAGTGCTTTGGAAACCTTCATCAGAGCCTGTGAAAATTGAATATTGGACTAGTCAAGCGCAGAAATCAAGCCAATCAAAAAATTTAACCAAATATGAAACAGGAAAAACTCCTGTTTCATCTGCATCAAATTCCCAGAAACCTGATAATAGTCAAACAGTAAAACTAATAAAAAAAACTAAAGAAAATAAGACAATTCGAGGCTCTTCACAGTGGCAAACTGTGAAGAGTAAAGAAAGGAAATCTTGTCATAGCCCATCTGCTATCAGTTTGAAAAATCCAAAACAAATGAATCAGTATGTGGAAGAGGCTATGGAGTCAGCCTCTTACGACTCGAGTGAAGAGGAAGAAAATATTGTTTACGAAGAATATACGCCTAAGTGATTTTACCTGTTTAAATTGTTTTCATGTATTTTTTGTGCATCTTCTTCTGAATTGTTTATCTCTAAACATTTAATTTTAACTAAATTTTTTAACATTTCATAATCTAGGTTCTCGGGACTGTTTTGATCATACAGTTTTTAACTTCTTACATCTCCTTTAAGTTCTCTATTTTATCCTCATTGATTGATTTTAATTATATCATGACATTGCATTTTTTTTATTCTTTATTCTTTAATCTTTTCTTTATGTAATATTCATTCATCTTGCTCATTGCTTATATTTTATCATTTATACCAACTTTTACAGTTTTTTTGTCACTTAGTGTTTTTCTGGTTTTTGTCCTCTTTTAATTGGATTTTTATTATACATATCATTGTTTGATTTTTAATTTTAACCTTCCGTCTACCAGACAAAACACCCATTTATCTACGGCAACACCTAATTTTAATTCCAAACTTGCAAATGGCACCAGTAATATTTTAATATAATTTTGCTTTTACAATGAAAGCTTAAATTAAGGAATTCGTAATATCTAGACAAGTCCTTTATAAATTCCGGTGTCAATCGACAATTTCTCATTTTACCATTGACACCAGAAATATTGCTGTGGGGTCCAATGGACCCGTCTGGTAGACGGAATGTTAAATTACATTGTTTTCTTTTCGTCTCTGCCTTGGCGCAGCATGCCCCCAAAGGAACCTTGCGCCATAAAATCCCGTACAACCAACCAGCCAACCAACCAACTTAACTGAGTTTCACTTGATCTACACATCAAGCTAGATATAAGTATGATAAATATTTTAGTATATATATACTTTTTAAGAAATATTATATTATTGTTATCATGTCATATTGTTTTTATTTTCTTCACGAATATCTTTTTCCTAATTTGTAACAGTAAATAAAATCCGATCAGTAGGGTGCACTGTGGGACGAATTTCTTAGCTTTTAGCACGTCCCATAACAGAAACTGGTTGGATGCTTTTGCTTTTTCATTAAATTATGCACCCTTGACGAGTGGTTTAATGAAAAAGCCTTCTAATGTTCATTTATCCATGTATTTTTTATTATTTTGGTAATCTGCCTTCTATTACACTTCAAACTTCGACTGTTTTCTATAAGATGATTGTAAAAAATACTGGTTTATATATATATATATATATATATATATATATATACATATATACATATATACATATATAATATGTATACATATATATACATGTATATATATATATATATATATATATATATACATATATACATATATAATACATATATAATATGTATACATGTATATATATATATATATGTATATATATATATATATATATATATATATATATATATATATATATATAAATGGATGATTTTCAAAAGTGAAATCTTAAAAAAATTACTGTTAGCAAAATTGCTGAAAAAGATGAAAAAATTACATGTAGTCAGCAGAGTTGAATATTTAAAAATTAACTTTTTAAAAAATAATTAGTATTTTTTGAGCCATGCTAATGACAAAACAAATTGCATGGAATAAATACATTAAGAAATTTTTATTTTCTTCCTGTTTAAATATTTTTTTCTATATTTATTAGCCTTCCTTTTCAGCAAATGGTTTCCATTTTTACATATACACATATAAGGAGAATAAAAACATTACCAAAGAGCAAACTTTGTTTACATGAGCAACATTCTGACACTAACAATGTAAGAAGCTGTCCTAGTGATTTTCTGACAGATTTAATGCATATTTTAGGGATAATAAATGTAATACATAAATTTATCTGTAAAATTAAACTTTGTAAAAGATACAATATAAGCATTGGTTACATTTATGCACATAGGAGTCTTTAGCATGGACAGAAAAACCATGCTAATGACACTGATATTTGTCCATGCTAATGACAAATTTTAATTTAAATAAGATTATGAGCCATAATATAATCACAATGCAATAGTCCTTTCTGGGGCTTTTTAAAACACAAAAGTCCTATGCAAATAAGTAAAATAAAAATTTTAATTATAAAATAAACATGAAAATTATTATCCATTCTAATGACATACAATTGATGTACGCCCCTAATATTCAACTTCTATTCTTAAAATACAATACATGCTTCCATTTTCAGGCTGGGATAAAATGGCTACTTGTTGCCATAAAGAAACTTTATAATTTCAAACTATTGTCATATGTGAAAATGAAATTTTGATTATTAACCAGCTGTTATAGTATGACCTTGTTTTGAAAATAGAATATGGAGGACAAACTTTAATTCTTTTTTTATATACTATAATTTTATTTTTAAAAAGAAATTTATTGGATAAATCCTCTCCTTGATTAATTTAAAGAAATAATAACATTTGTTTTATTTTATAAACATGATATTAACTCTTTAAAAAGCTAGTATATACAAGGCACAGCTGCTGTGGACATCCATGCTAATGACATTTTGAGCATTTATTCTGTTATTTTAAGGTGTTTTTAACTAAAAAGTGAGTAATTCTTGAGTGCAAATAATGAATAATATTAAGACAAACATATCTAAATATAAAAACATGACAGAAAACCTCTCAATTTTTTTTGTATGCCGAAAGACATAAATTGTCCCCTATTTTGAGAATCACCCATATATATATATATATGTATATATATTCTAGTTTTGTTGAGCCTTCTTCTAGAATTTATTTTGCATTTAACCAAGATTTCTTTTACACGAAGTGTAATAGTTAAAATGGTACATTTAAATTAGTATGGACCATAAAGACTATTCATATAATATTTTTTAATCACATGGACATTTAAAATTCCTTCGGGATGTCGTCAACCGAGGCTACGTTGGTAATTGTGGTGTTACTTTGATCCTTTACAGAAAAAAACCTTTTTTTCTTTTACAAATAAGGTAAATGTCAAAATATTACCTTTAAATTTGTATGGACCATAAAATTACTTCTATTCATATAATATTTTTTAATCACATGGTAATTCAAAATTCCTTCGGGATGTCGTCAACCGAGGCTACTTTGGTAATTGTGGTGTTACTTTGGTCCTTTACAGAAAAAAAAAAAACTTTTTTTCTTTTACAAATAAACTATATGTCAAAATATTTCCTTTAGCAATTTGTAACACATGTGTACATATTTTTTCCTTTAACTTTTTATTTTGACAGGAAATGCAGATCAATTTTAATAAAACTAACATGCATTAACATAACTAGTTTTAATAAAACTAACATACGCTAACATAACTAGTTTTAATAAAACTCACATGAAAACTAATTTTCGGGGCTAACTTGTGCCAGGCCTGGTTTGGTTTATAGTAGCCCCAGTTTCTTAGAAATGCCATGTTAAAGAAATATTCATTTATCGAGTCTGCATTGTCAATTCATTAGCTGATTCTATTACAAGAGGTTACAATAGTCGAACATATAAAATATATTCAATTTATATGAAACTATGTGAATGAACCAAAGAAATCCTCAGCAGGGGCTACTTTTTTCCAAAAGTTTAAAGATGATTAAAAAAAAAAATAATAAAAAAGTGCCAGTTTAAAACCACATAGTCTGTTTCATTGTTTCATGTTTATTGTTTTCAACTGAATTTCAATGTTGAAAAATCATATATGATATTTTTTAATAATGGAAATGTTAGTGGAATTATAACAATGTGGCCCATAGTTGACGACCCTCGTTGGCAGTATTTAGTTTTGAGAGAAAAGTTTGATAATGCGAGTATATATACCTTTTTCTGTGCACAAAAAATTATGACTAATTAAATTTTAATAATTCAGAAATACATAAATAAATATACATTTCAATAAAAAATAAATTCGCAAAAAAAGATGTTTCTGTTTTACCATCAAAGGTCATTCTAATTAGAATACTTTATTAAATAACACTTTTTAGTTTGGTGCCATAAACGTTTAGACATTTTACAATGTTTTGTTTCATTGTCACAATTGATGCTGAATGAAACTGTGGATATTACATTTTTTTTTTTTTTTTTTTTAATTCTAACCCTCATTTCACCCTCTTTGATATATTATGAACAACTTATGAATCGATAAAAGATATAACCTAAATTAGAAATGTCAGACCGTGTCAAAATGCTCCCTTGCTTGTGAATATGGCTAGTATTTACAAAATAAGTAATTGGAAAACTAATTCACCAAAACAATTACATTTTTGAACATTTGATAGATAAGGTTTGAAAGATAAGGTTTTCTCTTTATCAATATAAATATCGAATTGAAAGTCATTTTTCTTAACATTGTTATGAAACCAACTGTTTTTGCCTGAGGACTTCTTTCAGTGTGTTACAATAGATTAATCAAAATTTTCAGTAATACAAAATTTAAGAAGTACTTATAGTATAAAGCAGAGTGTTTCGACAAAAGAAAAATATGTGCTTTTTTTCATTTTGAAAATTTATAAAATAAATACACATATGAACACAAACCTGATATTTGTATTTACTGAAATATTTTAGATTTTAACGAGAATAAAATAATAATTATATATACACATAATAATGTTGTGGTACTTTCGATGATACATTCTACAGTAAAAATTAAAAAGAAAAATGCTACTATCGCTCATAAAAACTATTATGTTATTTTCACCAATATCGTGTAAATATTTAACACAATCTATAATGCAATAAGGTTAAAAATAGAATTTATACTCACTGTATAGTTATGACTAGGAAAAGGGGGAAGGAAGTAATGGTACATGTTTTGTACTTCATCCTGATTTATATTCTTAAAAAAAAAAAAAAAAAAAAAAAAAAAAAAAAAAAAAAAAATTGTAAGCAGGATTAAAAAAACATGGGTTAAAAAAAGTTAGTCATAGCTAAGTTATTAAAAGAGAGATTCCGTTAATTTGCGAAATTAAATTTCGTTCCATTAAGCCTGTATCTCGAGATCTAAACGAGACTCCGTCTCATTGTCGATAGAATAAGTTCAAAATCCGTTATTCCCAAAATGAAGCAAAAAATTAAGAGTTGTATCGAAATATACCATGCAATATTCTGTAGACACATCAGTGGTATATGGATACAGCACATCATTTTTTTTGTTCAATTTGGGAATATCGGATTTTTATCTTATTCTTTCGACGAGAATTTTCAGAATTTTCAAGCTATGATTTTGAAACTTTAACAAAATTTGCTCTATACATTTAGCTAACACAATATACAAATGAAATTTTTATAGAGTTGACGCATTCGCAGTGAAAATTTCTTTAGTAAACCTGCTCATTTTTCATACAATTATTAATATTTTTTAATTTTGATCACAGGGTATTATATACAATGTCGTTTCTCATATTTTCTGAAAAGAACATTGTTTTTTAATAAAAATTTTACAAATTATAAGCAAAAAAAAAAAAAAAAAAAAAAAAAAAATTGGCTAAATTTGGGATTGTTTTTATAAAAACCTTAATTTCTCTACGAGTATACATGCTATCTGCATAAAAATGGATACAGTTCATTACCATAAGCCACTTAATCATAATCCATAATCTGCAGTTTGAACGCTTTTGCTACATTATTTTTGACAGGATTATTCAAAATATATCCGTTCTTTTCCAATTTGTTGACGGTTCCCTATTAGATTTTTGAAAAAAATCTTCTAAAAAATACATGCCCTGTTCTATTCTTTTTATACATCCGGTGTTTCAGAGTAATTCCTCATGTATATTTCCAGTTATTTAACAAAACGTCTGAAATCGCAAATGTCAAGATTTTTTTTGCTGACGCTGTAAATGAGATTCTGATAAACATCTCCTGAATAAGTAAATTGAAGAGTTATGCTAGTACTAAAAGAAAAAAAAAATCTAGTTCTTTAATTTTATTAAGGGGGTCCGAAGAACATTTTAAAATAATTTTTAATTAATGAATTAAAATTTTGAATTTATTTGAGATGATTAATTAAATTGTTTGTAAACAAAACCATATGATCAAACTTGTCATAATTTTATGTAAAAAATTTTAAATATATTTTAAATATATATATATATATATATATTTTAAATATATATATATATATATTTAAATGGGGTAATTTAAAAAAATCGTAAACTAAAAATATTATTTGTAGAATTTCAATTTTTTTACACTTAAATAAACAGAAATATCTAGCTTATAATTTTGATTCAGCAATTAAAAAAATATTTGCTTAAAAAAAAACAATAAAAATATTTAAAGTAAATATTTGAAAAAAAAAAAAGATGTAACTTTTACTAAAATAAAATAATTTTTTCAAAAGTAAATTTTTTTTTCAAATCTTCTGAATCAAAATTAAAGCAAAAAAAATATATGTTTCTTGTTTGAAGCATTTATCTTTAACGGTTCTTGAGTAATAACAATTTAAATCCAAGAAATTGTAAAAAAATCCAACATGAAGGAAAACGTATTTTTATAGGAAGTCATTTCCATGACAAACATAGCTTAAAGGCTAGATTTTAAAAACAAACCAAAACGAAAAAAAAAATAATTATAACATTTACTCTTCTAATTCAGATAGAAACATGATTTAAGCGTTATTAAAAAAAGAACAAAAACCCAGAAAAATCTTTAATGCTTAAAAAAAAAAAAAAAAAAAAAAAAAAAAAAAAAAAAAAAAAAAGTTGAAAAACTTTCCAAACCCCGTAAATGAAAATTGATTGAGTTATTTATTATCTTGTCACGCTTATTGAAAGTTAATTTGGTAAAATTGTATTAATGTTAACAAGCATAAAAAAAATCAGTTGCATTATTATTGTTATTTTAATAAAATGAAACATTTAACATAATTGTAAGATACAGTTTTATGCATAATATTTTTACGATACCACAATTTGACAGATCCCATTAGACTTCATACGATTTTAACACTTTTGCGAGCGGTGTCCTTAAAAAAGAACATCTAATTTTTAGGATTTCATTCATCTGAGGAAACTCTATTCATCTCTGTCCTCTGTCTGTCCGTCCGACTTATAGATAAATGCACAAAAACTGCATAAATCAGAGACTTCAAATTTTGTGTACGTACAGCTGGATACTTCGTGTCACACAACAAATCATAAAATTTTGAAAAGGTCCATTATTTTAATTAAATAAATTTTTTTAAAGTCATCCGTTCATTTTTGCGATTTAAGTTTTAAAAGAGAACCTTAATTGCAACGTCTTCCATGTAGACGTAATAGCTTGGAGGTAAAGCATCTCGCTAGTGAACAGAATATTCTTAGTTTGAATTCTGATGCTGGAACTTGAAATCTTCATATTAAGATGGATTTATTTATAAAAAGAAATTTCGCTTTTTTGGCCAATTTAAGGATTTATATTATTAGGATTTCGTTCATCTGACATTCATAATACTTTTTCGAACTCAATTTTCTTTCTATTAAAAAAAAAAAACTTTTGCGATTTATTAATGATTTAGCTTTTAAAATTTAATTTTAAACAATTTTTTTGCTTATAGAAATTTAAAACTTTATTTATGCGTCAGCTAATTTTTTTTAATTTGGAATTTAAAAAAAATTAGGATTTTTGATTTTATTTAAATAATTTGATTTAAATATGTTTGATTAAATTAAAATTAATAATTTCCTTGTATAATTATTTTAAAATTAAATTTATTGGTGCAACCATCTATGTAAGAGTTTAATAATGATAAAGTAGCAATTTCGATTTATTAATTAAACGATAAGTTGTTTAAAAATATTAGACGAAACTCTGTGCTATCTGCGATCCCACTTACCCACTTGTTATTTTACTGACACCCGGAATATTTAATTAAATTTTCTTTTTATAACATACTTGAAAATAAGGAAGTTCGTATTTTCTAATGGATTCGTTGGTAAATTTTGCTGTAAGTTAATTTTTCGAAACAGATTTAATCCGAACCAGAAAGGGTTAAACTGCATTTAGGCTTATTGTAAATTAAATCTTTATCATGAACACAGAATAACAATTACTAGTGAATAGAATTGATTAAAAGTTCCATAATCACATTTAATACTCTTAAACGCAGAGTTAATACTTTATGATAACTCGTATTTATTTATCATTAAAAAACAAAAACAAGAAGAAGTTAGGCTTACAAATGTTTTGCTCCTAATTTTATAGCCAGTTAATGAAAAAAAAAAATTCAATGTATGCAATTGCATAATGTCAATATTGCCATTTAATGACAAAAGCTTGAAAATTTTGCCCAATTATTTTACAAGAAAATCTACTTGTTCTATTCTTCCCGATGTCCTATTATCCACAATCTCCCTTTACAATCAAGAAACCAGCGCATATTTCAGTAATACATTTTCATATAATAGAATTATTTCAGAAGATAATAAAACTTTTTCTTTGTAAAAATAAATAAATAAATAAAAAAGAATATAAGATCGTGAATTTTGAATAAAAGATTTATGTCAAACTCAAATTTATGCTTAGTTAAAAGAAAAAAAAAATCACGATTCTTCTACAGTTATAAAATAATTTTAATGTATACATCAATGATAATTTCACCTATTTCTATTTTGTCCGCAAAAGTGCTATCATTGTATTATTCTTTTCTTTTCTTTTTCCTTTTGTAGTACCTGTGATTTTTTACCTAACAAATAAAACAATCAATTTTACTATACCATCGAAAAGTATACTTTTTGCACAAAAAATGTCATGTGAGTTACTATATTCCGATGTTATTCGACACATTTGCATGAAAGTTATTTCGCGTTTATAGTGTAAGTTTAGTCCTGACAACAACGTGTTTGAGTGCAAATGCAAGTTACTTCGCCTGTAAATCGTGTTACATTGTCGCATTACTACCGTGCTGCAGAAAAGAACTTTACAGGTTTGCATGAATAATAAAGGCGGTTGAATGAAAGGGAAGAGAGGGAGTTGTTTATTTAACTTTTCACTGCACGATTTTTTCTGTTTTTATGAGAAAAACTATTTGAAACCTATTTGTCAATCTAATAATGGGGAAAATACTGCTAAAAATTAATTTTCAAATTTTGAGTTAAAATTTGATATTTTATGGTGCTTACTCTATGTACACATTTAAGGTTTTTAAATATTATACAGTTATATTTTGCAACTGAATGGGCTTAAATTGATAAGCTTTATGTATCTAACACTCTGCGATTTGCTTCATATTGATACTTTTAGATATTCAGTAAAAAATTTTGCTTTAATAGCTTGATCAAAATTGTTTTTGTTTCCGATCTTATTTTTTGTCAAATGCAGCCTGTCTGACATGGGCAAAATAAGTGTTATTCCATTCTCTTTGGATTAAGTCTTATGAGGAATAGAGATCATATTACCAAATTTATGGCAAATAGAAAGAATTATATTGTTTGTAAATATGTGCCAGATGTGGCACACGATGCAGTGAAGGATTAAATATATGTACGCACATATGATGTAATGTATTTATTAAAATATATTTTTCAAAGAAAAAAATAATCAAAGTTTAATAATTAGTTTTTCATGCGTGTTTAAAGATATTAAACATTAAATCAGACTTAGAAAATTCTGAAAATAAATAGTTTATATGTCTTTGAAATACAAAAACAGCCCAAATTATCTTTTAAATCTTTATGTTTCAATGATCCCTTACATGGAACACCCAACTTGATTTCTGAATGCTACAATGACAGCAAAATTCTGGACTAAATATTTTACGTTTATAATGCAGGGAAAATATATTTTTCTTATTTTTAAGTACATTTGTATGTAAATTCTTGTGTCAATCAGTGATTTCAAAATTTTCGCAATGAAAGTGGCTTGCGCCGGAAAGGGTTCATCCTATAGAGACTAATGGTAATTAAAAATGTACGTAAATTTAAATCAAACATTAATTTGTCTTTGGGATTATTTATATTATTATTGGCGTATAGTAATGATGGTATATGCTATTTAAAATTTTTTGGTAATAAATGGTTTTACTATTATAATTTTGTTTATGTGTTAGTATATAGTAATAATAAAAATAATAGTTTGCTTAACTGTCTTTGCAGCATTAATGATTCTCAAAGGCTCAAAGGCGATTGGTATTGGAATACCTACGTGGGCGGGATGCCCACGTTTACTTTCATCCGACAAGAGACGATCTAAGCAGAGGTCATCATGATGATAAAGAGAGTCTAATGTACATCTCGCAGGCAGCTGCGGTGGTGAAGAGCAGATGATGTGCTGTCGAAAGGTGATATTTGAGCAGTTAATTAGAGACATGCCGGAGCAGGGAGGGGGAAAGGGCTAAACAGAACTATAATATATGTATGTTTTTTTCAATTTTATTGTTTATTTTTTTTAATTGATTTTATCAGTTGAAATATTAAATCAAGGACAAAGTAAAGTGTAACACAATGCAAATGATAGCAAATAGAATACTCGATGCAAACAGATAAACATATTGATGCAAGCAATTTAAAATTAATTATATAAATTTCTATGTACAAAATCAAAAGTAAATAAATAAAAAAAAAATCTCACACTATTTGATCTTTTATTTATTATTCTTTTTTTCTGCAAGGTAACTAGGAACGAGTTAGGAAGATAAATATTACCCAGTATTAAAAGCGAGGCAGGAAGACGCTACTTTATGCACGTTTCACTAAAAGACTCTGGCGAATCATTCCTTGGCACGTTTGGAAAAACTTTCCTAAATATTACTACTGTCTTAACAATGTTTTTATATCCTCAAATTAAAAAAAAAGACAACTATGCTAATATGAAAAAATTAAAGTTATTTTTTTTAATGCATGTTTTATATTTTAACGATTTCTAAATCTGTAGATAAACGTTTTTATAAAAGTGTCACGTTCAGGATATTTTGTCCGTTTTTATGCCATGACTCTGGAAAGTTACCGTGTCTATTTAATCTTGCTATAGAAATAATTTTCTAAATGTCTTCAAAAATTGTTCTTTAATCTTTTGTGATAGTAAAAGCAGACAAAACAATTACATTATTTAAATTTTTTTAAAATATAAATATAAAAATACGACCTTACAGAAAAAACAACATTAGAATTCTTTAATTACAAACCAGATTTTTTAAAAATCAATTCTATATATATGATTTTAATAAAATCAATTTATGAAATTAATATATGTTACATACGGAATTTACAGAACGCTGATGCTAATTTAATTTTAATAGGTTTTAACAGTCATATAAAGTATGTTTTTTCTAGAAAAGGATGTACATAAGATTTATAGTTATATTACAGATCTGCTCAAAAGAATACGAATGTATGTTGATGTAGGATTTGTAGATTGCTGATGATAATTTAATTTTATTTAGCATTTTCTTCTTCTTCTTTTTTTTACGACTGTACAGAAAAAAGTCAAGATTCAAGCGTAGTATTTTTTTTTAGCCAAAAGCTCCTTGATAAATGGTATATTTAAAATTTTAAGAAAAATACGTATTATAATGAATGTATACCTTTCATTTTTCTTATTTCTTTAGAATTTCAGAGATACCTGTATCTTTTATTATTATTGTTGATGCTATTTATACAATTAGTTTTTCTTGATTCTTTTCAGATAAACAGCAAAGTAAATAGTACATTCAAAATTTAAGAAAAATACGTATTATAATGAATGTATACTTTTCATTTTGCTTATTTCTTTAGAATTTCAGAGATACCTGCGTCTTTTATTATTATTATTGGTGCTATTTACACAATTAGTTTTTCTTGATTCTTTTCAGATTAACAGAAAAGTAAATAGTATATTTAAAATTTTAAGAAAAATACACATTATGGTGAATGTTTTTTTTTAAATTAATTTCTTTAGCATTTCAGAAATACTGCATCTTTTATTATTATTATTATTGTGTCAACATTATTGTTTCTAATTATATAATTAAACTTTTCTGATTATTTACCAATGTATACGATTTTATTATATATGTATATATATATTTTTTTTTTCTTTTAGACCTCTTAACTGATTTCCATTGTTGTTGCGTATGCATTTTGAATTCTTCATTCATTTGTAGTCTCTGAAACAAAACGATAGTCAAAACTTAAATTCACGCACGCAATTCTCTCCCTCAGAAGTCAAGGTTGCTATTTAAGTCACTTCTTCAAAAAATGGACAACCATAGTTAGCAGCCTTACGCAATTTTAACATTTAAGACCGCTAAAATGGAGATTAAGATTCAGGTCGTGCTCGCGGTATAACAAATGGAAGAAAATTGTTGAATTTGGCAGGAAATAAATCTTTGCTCCCAGAATACATAATTGTTCCGCAGTGTTTATTTTTGAGCCTTAAGTAGAGAATTAGTATGCTCTGAACCAAGTTTCTGGAATACGCGGAAAGATTTGATTAGTAAGGAGGGCTGCAGTATCATGTAACACTTTTGCGTGTTTTCCTGCACAAAAGCACTTCGCATTTATGCGCTGTAAGCATACAAGGGAATTCCTGTTAATCTCATCTGGTGATATCATTGGAATAGCAATTTCTTGTTTATGTCTCAAAGGATATTTCCCTGATTTTAATTCACGCCATGATAAACCCTTATGACGATGGAGGTGTATTTTATTTTTAAGATACTGGAATGGATGTGCTATTTTTTCGCAATTTAGAAAATTTATTTGGGGATTAAAACTGGCATTTGGTGGTGGGTTTTATTTAAAGCTGTTTATTTATTCATAAAAAGATCCCTAGTTTACATAGGATGAACGTGATAGTTAAAAACAATGTCTTAAAAGAAATTTGTTTGTTAAACGAAATTTCATGTCTTGAGTTAATTAGTATTATTTTTTTTTTTTTAAGAAGGTTTTGTGTGGTAAAGATGAAGATGTTTATTCGGCGAACTTTACCTTAACTCAAAGGGTTTTTAATTTTTGTGTTTTAAAAGATTGTTCAAAACTACTTCGGATATATCTTTATTGAAGAGAGTAATTTATGCTAGGAATTAACTTATTAAGATGATTAAGGATGTGGTTCGTGAAAAACATAAAAATAGTATTTGAAAGATTTTATTGCCGTTTTAAGATTTTTTTGCCTTGTCTCTCGCTTTCTCTTTTCAGCTTGAATGAAAAAAAAAATCGAGAATGATAATGATGCTAAAAAATTATTTCAGATAATAATTTATTTCCTAAAAAGAATTTTGTTATCGGAATAGAAAATATTTTTTTAAATAGTGAGACATCTGCAATAGATGAAAGTTAGACTTTTAGTGCAAAATTCTCCTTGAATTAAGTAATTAAAATTGATATAAAAAACACAAATAAATGTAACAAAATTATTTTCAAGTGTATGTATATAATGTAAAATTACTTAGAACACTTTAAAAATATATTAAAATACATTTAAAAAATACAAAACGTTTTCAGTTTTTATACGATCGTCATTACGTGGATTTAAATGTTTCGATTATTTTTCTTTGTACTTGCTAAAATGCAAAGAAAAATTATAACATTTAAATTTCCACACTCATTTAAAATTGTTTTTAATTTATTTTAAGATGTTTTTAATGTGTTTTAGATAATTTTGTAAAACATGCATTCATTAGAAATTCGTTTTAGTGCATTTATTTGTGTTTTTTATACGAATTTTAACTAGACATCTGGTTAATCAAAAGATAAGTACGCCTATTTTCCTCAATTTGCAATCCCGTTTTCTTTTAATTTTCTATTTTATTTCTTCCTTTATTTATTTTTCTCCTTTTTTTTCAAAGAGAACAAGAAAATATTATATGAGGTATAATGAATGACATTCTTAAGAATTTCTTAAAACATTATAAAAAACAGCCCATATTGTGGAATTCTTTATTTAATATTCTACAATCTATGTATAATTAACCAAATTTTTAATTTACTCTATCATTCTCTCAGAACGGAATCAGATCTAAGATCTTTTCTGAGTATTATTCTATTAACAAATTTACTTTCCTTAATGAACGTATGAGATCTAAAATTTACCCTTTTTTTAATGGGAGAGGGGGTATGGGGTCATGCAGACCGAAAACATTGATATTCATTTTTTTATATTAATTTTAAATGAAGAAAACATATTATGCTTTCTTTTTAAACTAAAAACTCATAAATTAAAATATATTTCATGTCACATGTTTTAAAGTTTAAATATTATATTTTATGCTTCCAACATAAAAGTTAAAACATTATATTTTATGTCTCCAATGTAAAAGTTAAAACTACATTTTATGTCTCATATTTAACTATTTAATATTTCAGAATTAAAATTTCAACTTTAAATACATTCACAAGATTAGAGTTTCGGGAACGTAGTTCTATCTTCGCGAAGAATATTTTTAGTTTAAAACTCAAAATTTCTTTTTAAAAACCTGCTTTTCACTTATTCTTTATTTTGGCAGTGATTCAAGAGCACATTTTGAAAGGAGTACCGGATATCATTTATAATAATTCATCTATATTTACGAAAAGCTATAAGCGACTCGTGTGTTATATTCTGGATGACATCATAAAAGTGAAGAAAATACAAGAAGCGAACTCTGAGATGAAGTTTATGGTTTTTGGCACTTGTTTATGAGTTGCGTTCATTCTAGAAAAAGAAAAAAAACATAGGTGATTTATGTTGACTTTAAAGTTAATGAACTGTTTCGGAGAAAATAAATTCTAAACAAAAAATGGGTTACTAAGTGAAATGGTTCTTTAAAAGCGAATGCGAGTAATCATCGTGTACAACATAAAACAATTTAAGACCAATAAAAAAAAACTATAAATAGTATTTCTGTAAAAAAAAATATGGTAAATAAAAACAAATTCAACATGCAGTTGAAAAATTCTTTGTTTGTTACTTGATTTAAATACAGGGTCTAACAAATTCCAGGCTATTGTTGACTACCTATTTTACCTACTTGTTAATTTAAATTTTTTTCTCAAAAAAAAAAAAAAAAAAAAAAAAAAAGTGCGAAAATATTTTTTTAATAGCACGATGATATATTATTCTTGTGAAAGAAGTTTCAGAAAAATGAACTTTATCAAAAGTAAACTCCATTCAACCTTAACCCCTTGGGGATGAGCGACAGTATAGGTGTTCAAATTCTTGATTATTTTCACTGGTAAATTTTTATTCTAAAATTTACTGCTTATTTAATTAGAGTATTTTCGCAATTCGATTAGGTAACAATTTCTGCAAAAGACGATCGTTTCGAAAGGGTTAAAAGCGGATAGCATTAATTGTTTATTATTTACATTTAAAAGATTAAAATCCTGAAAAGTCAATTGACAAATTACGTTTCAAATAAAAATCTCAAAAGCATTGTTAATCTATGTAATGTAATTTCTTGCTGGGAAATCAAGATAAGGATATTGATTTACCTACTATTTTAGGGTGCAATTTCATAGTTTGTTTCTAATTAATTCTTACAATATAAAAGTGGTATTATTTTTAAAATGCTAAGTTTGATTTTTTTTAATTGAATATTTTTTTTATTGAATAGTTAACTTGTTTACTGCAAAATGACACATATCCTCAAAAATAACTGAATACGATTATGAATTCTAGTATTCCATTTTGCAGTTAATGTGTTAAAGTCAGAGAAATGACTTCTAACAGGTTTCGAAGAATTTTTAAATTTTGTTACCCCGTCTTTATCATTGTAAAAAAAAAATTCCGTTAAATGTACTGCTGCATTGTTGTCTGCAAAAACTGCTGACAACAATGTTGTCAGCAGTTTTTGCGGTAAAAATTGCAGTAAAATTAGATGTAATTTTTTTTTATTACATCTAGTTTTACTGCAATTTTTATGGCAAAAACTGCTGGCAACATTGCTGCGTCGTAAATTTAACGATTTTTTTTTACAGTGTACAGCACAGAAAACTGTTCCATACTAGTACAGGTAGCAATTTCTTCTATATTGCTATATTATGTTGCTGTTGTACTTTTTTTTTTTTTTTTTTTACTATTGTTGTTAAGTAATACTTCATGAAGTCTTGAAATGGTAAATTCTAAATACTTTTTTTTCTTTTGATAAAATTACATAATCAGCCCTTGTTTAAATTTTACTTTTGTAATTTTTTAGTACTGAGTTTTTAACAAGCGTTGAAATTTAGCAGGTTTTATTTATTATTTTTATGGGTAGTGACTAAACTCATGCCTGGAAAATGTAACAGAATATCATTTACAATTATTTATCTACATTTTTGTATGCCTATTATTCTAGATAAAATTATTAAGAGAAAGGAAGTATAACGAAATTGTTATGAGATTAAAGTTTATGGTCTTTTAGTACTTGTTTATGAGTTGCGTTCATTCTAGATGATACATAAATGAGTAATGTTAATTCAAGAGCTAATGAAGTGTAAAAAAAAAAAACTAAACAATTACTAAATGTGATGATTACTTAAAAGTGAAAAACGGTTTTGTAAAATTCGAAGGCAGAATAGGAATGCGTGTTTTTATTTCTATATCATTTGTTTTGTTTATTTCTGAATCTAAATAAAAATAAAGTCCTTCCGGGATTAAGAGGTAGCTTTCATATACTTATTTATTTATTTTAAATTAAGTTATATAAATCAAATATACGAAGTTCAAAATAGTGGAACTTGATTATGTAAGATTGAATACTAGTTTTTGTCAATGCTGAATATTAATAGCAATTTTTAGAAATTAGTCATCTTTTATTCAACCGTGTTTTATGTTAAGCGATTTATAGGGTCGCCAAATTCCACGATATCCATTTTAAAGCAGAATGATGGATAAAAAAAAAAAAAAAAAAAAAAAAAAAAAAAAAAAAAAAAAACCAATGAGTTTGATCGAAATTTTAATTCATGTGAACATGCGCACTCACATCGAAATCGATTAATATATACGAGTGCTGTCAAATTGACTTAAAAAAAAAAAAAAAAAATGTCACCCACATTAAAAATTCAAACTGCTATATCCCAAACGTTTTTCAAGGTAAAGACAAAGCAAAAAATACTCTGGAATTCTTTATTAAGATAAATAGTTTAGAAAGAACCTTTTTCAATTTCTAATTTTTTGCTTATGCACCATTATACATTAAAAAGATTTTTGACAAATTTAAATGGCCGACATTTTGAAACAAGATGTCGGATAAAGTTGGCTCGTGAACTCGGTTAAGACATTGGTATGTACCATGAACACACGGAGTTATATCGAAGTCAGTTTTTAAAAATGCGTACTAACGCGTGACAATTTTCAGACAGTTTCAAAATGTCAGTCACACTGGAAATTGAAAGTGCTAAAACTCAGCCATTTTTCAAGATATAGATGAAACAAAAAATGCTTTGGAATGTTTGTATCAAGGTCAAAACACAAAAGAAAAATCTTTTTCAATTTCTTACTTTTTTGCACCTAATTTTAAAATTTAAACTAAAAAAAATAATATTCCGCGATTTTGAAACAAGACGGCGGCTAAAACTGTCCAACGAACTCGGTCCAGGCATCAGTATGTCCTATGTACGCACCAAGTTTGATTCAAATCGGTGTATAAATACGCGTGTTATCACGTGACGAAATCCAGATCATTTCAAAATGTGAGCAACACTAGAAATTAAAAGTACTATAACTCAGACATTTTTTAAGATACAGACGAAACGAAAAATGCTTTGAAATCTTTGTATCAAGGTCAAATGCATAAAAGAAAAATCTTTTTCAATTTCTCACTTTTTTGTACCTAATTTCAAATTTTAAAATTAAAAAAAAAATTTAATGACCGCCATTTTTAAACAAGATGGCGGATGGAACTGGTTAACGAACTCGGTCCAGGCTTTATTATGTACTACGTACACACCAAGTTACATCCAAATCGATTTATAAATACGAGTGTTATCACGTGACAAAAATCAGATAGCTTCAAAATGTCAGCCATAAGAAAAATTCAAAGTGCTATAACTCAATCATTTTTTAAGATATAGACAAAGTAAAAAGTGTTCTGGAATTGGATTTTTACGATCTAATACATAAAATAAAAATATTTTTCAATTTTTAATTTTTTCGCAATTAATTTTAATTTTTAATTTTTTTAATTATTTAAATGGCCGCCATTTTGAAACAAAATGGCGGGTGATGCTGGCCAACGAACTCGGTCGAGATATTTGTATGTACTATGTACATACCAAGTTTCATTTAAATCGGTTCATAAATACGTTAGTTATAGCATGACAAAAATCAGATCGTTTCAAAATGTCAGCCATACGAAAAATTCAAAGTGCTATAACTCAATCATTTTTAAGATATAGACTAAGTAAAAAGTGTTCTGGATATGGTGTTTTAAGATCTAACACATAAAATAAAAATATTTTTCAACTTTTAATTTTTTCGCATTTAATTTAATTTTTTTTTTTTTTAATATTTAAATGGCCGCTATTTTGAAATATGATAGCGGATGATGCTGGCCAACGAATTCGGTCGAGATATTTGTATGTACTATGTACATACCAAGTTTCATTCAAATCGGTTCGGAAATACGTTAGTTATAGCATGACAAAAATCAGATCGTTCCAAAATGTCAGTCATAAGAAAAATTCAAAGTGCTATAACTCAATCATTTTTTAAGATATAGACAAAGTAAAAAGTGTTCTGGAATTGGTGTTTTAAGATATAACACATAAAATAAAAATAGTTTTCAACTTTTAATATTTTCGCATTTAATTTTAAATTTAAAATTTTTAAAATTTTTTTAAATGGCCGCCATTTTGAAACAAGATGGCGGATGATGCTGGCCAACAAACGCGGTCGAGATATTTGTATGTACTATGTACATACCAAGTTTCATTTAAATCGGTTCATAAATACGTTAGTTATATAGCATAACAAAAATCAGATCGTTCCAAAATGTCAGCCATAAGAAAAATAGTTTTGAACTGTTAATTTTTTCGCATTTAATTTTAAATTTTAAAATTTTAAATTTTTTTTAAATGGCCGCCATTTTGAAACAAGATGGCGGATGATGCTGGCCAACGAACTCGGTTGAGACGCATGACAAAAATCATATATATATGTCAACATTTGAACGGAGGGTGGTTTTGGGGTCTGGAAGTCATGATCGGTGAAAATATACCAAAATTTTCTGGAAGTGCTTTCCTCTGGATAGGCTGCAGTAGGTAGCTTTTTACTTTTTGTAATGAAAGCTACGTAATACTCAAAGAAGTGTTGAAACTACCATAGTATTCAAAACGCAGTTGTTCTCTTTCTTCTTCTTCTTATTATTATTATCATTACTTATATAATTAAAGAATTTCCGAGTAAAAATGTGAGTACTTACTTTTTTAGCATTTTTTTAAATTATTATTATTATTATTATACTCTGAATCTAAATAAACAAATATTTTAGGAAGTCTTGGAACAGCTAATATATTAAATGCGGTATTA
Source organism: Maratus speculifer (assembly GCA_964019185.1). Taxonomy (NCBI): domain Eukaryota; kingdom Metazoa; phylum Arthropoda; class Arachnida; order Araneae; family Salticidae; genus Maratus; species Maratus speculifer. Next base: position 116,598,540 of record OZ025291.1, read on the forward strand.
TTATTATTTTTTTATTAGGTATGTAATTAAAGAATTTTCGGAGATAGAATGCATTTACTTACTTCTTTAACATTTGTTGTTGTTATTGTTATTGTTCATTATGCTATCTGTCTAAATAAAAAATTTGTATAGTCTCGGAACAGTCAATATATTAAATGCATATAATAATAATAATAATAATAATAATAATAATAATAATAATTATTATTATTATTATTATTATTATTATTATTATTATTATTATCATTATTATTATTATTATTATTATTATTATTATTTGTACTAAATAATCTGTACTAAATTCTCTATCATTTTTTCATTTATCAATCTGTGAATCTTTATAAAAATATTTTTAGAAGTCTTGAAACAGCTAATATTGTTATTTATTATTATATTATTTATTTTATTATTTATTTTTATTTTATTTATTATTATTATTATTATTATTATTATTATTATTATTATTATTATTATTGGATATGCTTTTTCTTTATAATTTGTTCCGAGACTTCCTATTTCTAAATTTTGTTTCAGGGCATAGTGAACGAAAAAAGATGATGACAGAGAAGTAAGTACACGCACTCTTACTCTAGAAGACTTTTAATAATAATACTACTAATAATAATTACAATAATATCTCTCGTTCATTATATTCTTAATCTATAGAAATGTATACTTTAGCAAGACTGGGAATAGCTAATATACTTAATGCATTGCTCTTGTTCTTATTGATGATTTTGAAGAGAATGGTATTATTATCATTATTCGAAATAAAATTTGCGCGTTGGATAAATTTTGTTATTCAACACATTTTATTTTGTTGAAATGATTCAGTTTTTGCGAGCTTAAAAAGAAGGCCGGATTCATCTATATTTACGAACATACATGAATTACTGGTGTGTTCTATTCTGGGTGACATCATAAGAGTGAAGTAAATGGAAGAAGGGAACTCTGGGATGAAAGTTAGAGTCTCTCGGCAATTGTTTATGAGCTGTGTTCATCCCAGTATAAACACAGGTGATTCATGTTAAGTCTAAAGTTAATGAACTGTTCCAAAGAAAAAAAAATCTGAGCAACGCTATTAAAAACTACGTATTCTTCAAAAGTTGAAACGTTTTTCAAAAAATTTAGTGAATTTAATTGGTGTATGTAGAATGAAATAGTTTAAGATAAATAAGAAAAGCTTTGTGTTGCATTTAATACGTAATAAACAACCGCAAAAGGGGAAAAAAAAAACAAAATTAATTTAGCACATATCTGAAAGCTTTTATTCCTGATATTTGATTTACACAGCTCACAAAACTATTTTATCTTTGCATATTTAAGGATTTAAACAGTAAAAATGCATATTCCTATTTCTGTATATTCTATTTTTTCATTATACTCAATTAAAGTATGAATTCTAAAATTCTCTGAATACCAATTGCTATTATATTATTATTATTAATTTGATTGAAATTTTATTAACTTCAGTAACAAATATTTTTTCTCTCACAGGTATTCAAGAGCGTGTTTTGAAAGAAATATCGGATATTATAATAATTTATCTGTATATATACGAATCGCTATAAGCTATTCGTATATTCTAGATGACATCAGAATTCAGAAGAGTAAAGAAAA